>JACM01016385.1:0-18173 GCA_000787095.1 Periophthalmodon schlosseri
CTGGCATTGTCATCTTGGAATATGGCCCTGCTATCAGGGAAGAAAAAAAATCTATTGATGAAATAACCTGGTCATTCAGTATATTCAGGTAGTCAGCTGACCTCATTCTTTGAGCACATACTGTTGCTGAACCTAGACCTCACCAACTGCAGCAACCTATGCAACCTATTACCTATTTGCTTAGTTAAATTCAGGTGGCGACTTTTTTTTTGGCCAAGCAGTAATTATTACCTATTGCTTAGTTAAATTCAGGTGGCGACTTTTTTTTTGGCCAAGCAGTAATTGTGTGTGTATATATATATAAGATACATCTGTGGTCCTCGCTGTGGGTTTTTTTTTTTTTTAATATTGGTTATGGGCTACAGCAGTAAGCCAAAGATTGGATATCGGTGTCTTCTCAAAAAAAATCCATATCCCTAATATTCATTTTACCATCTTCCCATCTGTATTAAATATTATTGGCCTATAGAATGTTGTGATGTCATCTGAAACCCAACAGTAACAGTAGTAGTCTTACATAGAAGTTCCCACAAGGAGCTTGTGAACACTTGTGCATGTGTTTTCAGAGGAGCAGTACAATGAGACATCTTATAATGCCTCTTCGTCTTCTAGTGGTGAGTTGTGTCCTCCGTAGTCTGTATTTCCTTCCTTACACATGGATGGGTGTTCTAACCTGCTGTTGCCTGTTGGCTAACTGTCACTAAGTCTGTATGTTTCTGCCCTGTCTCTGTTCCCTCTTCGGGTCACTTGGGCAGTGATTCTAAAGAGATCTATTTTTTTTACATTGCTTTGGCACTGCTAGACAGTCTTTTAACTTATTAGATACAGTTTTCCACAGTGTTAGAAAATAGCTCTATTAATTGAACTTATAGCAATTAGCAAAATATACTTGTACACCTTGTACATTGGCCAGTACAAAAATGGCCAGAGCTAAGGCTGCAACTAACTCTTTGCTCCTTACACTTCAGAGGTTGATTCATTGGGTAGAAGTTCATTTGTAGGCAAATGCATGGTGACCTCCTGCCGTAAGCCAGGTGTCCACTGCACGGCTTTGGCTGTGATAAAACTATAGTGATGGTGGGTCTCACAGTGAGACAGGCCCAGCAGTGACGAGTGAAATATAGTAAACACGAGCACTCGGCAAAAGAGTTCAGTGATAAACCAAGACCATATCTCCCTATTTCTCCTTCACTTACAAATGTGTAGGTGGCTATCTGGCTGACACACTGAGCAGTTTTTGTACCCTTTTGTTTTTAACATCATATCATGGGATTTTAACCAACTAAGAAGTGCAACGTGTGCAGTTCAAATGACAGAAGTAAGTCACTGTTGGACTGTGTGAAATTAGTTTGTTTTTCCTGTATCGATGGAGACCGTGCAACAGGCTCGATAAGCATCTAGCTATGGACCTCTGAGATGCTCTAAGCTTTTACACCAAATGTGGCAGAAGAGCTTCCAGAGAAAATGCACAAAGGGAATGTCCCGTCTCATCACCGACCGAAACACCAGAGCGAAGTGAGAGAGAGGCTTAGAGGTTGTTGTGTTCACCTGGCTCCCCCTGGTGACTGCTGTGACACAGCAGGAGACAGAAGGGACACATTTGTCCTGAGGGCTGTTCCTCTCCTCAAACTGCCCTAACACAGGAGCTGCTGACCCCACCTGGCCAGTCCTCCTGTTAAGCTGCACTGAGACCTTTAACAGAGGCACAAAGGCAACTGAAAAGCACAGTGTAAATGTTGTTGCAGCTAAACTTGAATTTCCCTCTGGAGCAATAAAGTATACAGTAGAAACCAGAAGTTTTCATACACTATATAAAAAGACACATACATTTTTTTTCTCACTGTTTGACATGTAATCAGAATAAACTTTTCCTGTTTTAGGTCAATTATGATTACCAAAATTATTTCAGTTTGCTAAATGCCAGAATAATGAGAAGGACATCCAAAACGATTGACAAGTCATACAGTTTAAAGGAAATGGTGCCAAATACTAATGAAATGTATGTAAACCTTCTCTTATTATTCTGGCATTTAGCAAATAGAAATAATTTTGATAATCCTCATTGACCTAAAACAAGAAAAGTTTAGTCTGATTACTTGTCAGAGAGTGAGAAAAAAAGCTTATGTGTCTTTTTATATAGTGTATGTTAACTTCTGGTTTCAACTGTATATAGCTAACTTGTGCAATCGCAAAAAAACACTACTAGGATGTAGCACTAATCTCAGCTAATGGCACAATTAAGATCTTGTTAGCACACGGCACCTAGAGCCTGATATTTGTTGTCTTACGAATGTAGTGTGACATTCAAACATTTTAAATGAAAAACAAATCTTGCAGTTGACACCAGGCTTTAGCTGGAATGAACATAGAGTAGAGTATCATGTCAAAGATAGAAAGCATCATTAAGAACCTTCAGATTTTTACTCAACAATTCAAATGTCTTTTCTTATAGAATACATGTAGCAGTAACATTAAGAGGTATGGTATTTCATTCTATTAGCCAGACTGTAATGTGTTTAGCGTTTGTCCATGGTTGGCAGAGTAAGAGTGATGAGCGGAACAATGTCTTCTGTGAGAAAAGCCAGGCGCATCTGCTCCCTGTAACTAGGTTAGACAGAGGCCCATCCCAACAGGTCCCTCTCACCCTAAGGCCTCCCTTTCATGCAATGTGCCCCAGCCACTATGTTTAGATGTATGCCAGAAAAACTAGATAACTGGCCTGATTTTTCTAAACGCACATAAATCCAGTAACTACGATTGGGGTGTTGTGAATCGAATCTCAAAGATCCCAATAACACATGTGGAGAACCTATACATACTTGGATACTTGCTGCATGTAACTGCGAAAAACAGGCAGGAAAATATTAGTCTCATTTTATTCCACTCATTTGAGATGAGCAGTGACGTTAAAGTACAGCCTCTCCACCGAGCACAGGTTGCTTTGTTTTGGTCCGCTACATTAAAGTGAAACTTCATCATAGAAGTGTTGGATGGTGATCTTTGTTTCTGTGCAGGTCGGGTGGTGCCAGAGTCCACCCCCTCCTTCTTGTCCCCATCGGGCACTGAGAGCTCCAAGACGGTGCTACGTGACCAACAGTTGCTACTGGAGTGTATCGCAGCCGGGAGGTCAGCTTCAAATCATTTTTCACTTTTCAGTTCTAGAAATGGCAAGGCAAGGTAAGTTTACTTGTATAGCACAATTTGTACACAAAGTAATTCAAAATGTTTTACAGAATAAGAAAGACATTAAAATCACAATACAGCAAATCAAAACATAAATAATCATCATAAAATGAACATTAAAAGAGAAGAGGCAGAATAAAACTCTTTCAGTCATATGCACAGCTAAACAGAACTGTTTTGAGCCTGGATTTAAACATTGTCAAAGTAGAGGCCTGTCTCACATCTTCAGAAAGACTGTTCCAAAATGCTTTTGGATATCTGTGCTCTTGTATTTTTATGTATCTTGCACTTATGAGGAGTACACTTAAGCACATTGGAAGGGCTAATATAAACAGACTTTGAGGGGGTTAACTCTTCACAGGTCAGTTCCATAACTTGACAATTCAAATGATCCACGCTTCAATAAACAAATCAATAAATCAATATGGCCTATGAGACAGAGTGTCTCATGTTAAAACATGATTTGTTTAAAAGCCTATGCAATCTGTTACCATTAGACATCAAAATGCTCAAAATCTTGCCTATTGTCCCTTTGTTTGACTATTTTAGTGTATCATTTTGGACATGGCTAGACTGTTACCCAGGAACCATACAATAAACAAGGACCAAAGCGTCGATCATTTACCCAATAGGTATTATTTGATAAATAAAATAAATAAATAAATGTACTGAACTGTCAGAAATGTGTTCCATGCATGTAAATTGTCCATACATTTTGGATGGGTTTTGGATTTTGTGTATTGAGAGAGGCCCTGGCTCCACGTGCCCGGATATTTTTTTGTAAATTGATATTTTCTTCACCTGGTTAAAATCTGTCTTTGCTCACATACAGGGTTTTGTGATTTGGTGATGACACAGTCTTTCCATTTTTTTTTTCATCCATGCCATTACAAAACAAAATGTTTTTCTGGTGAGACTGGCTGACCCCAAAGCCAAAGCACACTGCTGGTTTGATCATATCCCATAGTGAGGACTGAGACATGTGCCCATGCTGCTATGTACCAACAATAGGAGAGAAAGATGAAAGGGCTAAATGAGCAAACCTGGGACACTGGCGTGAAATCTGCCATACATTTTTAAAACTCTGCACTACCTTTATTTCTCAACTTTTACTCACAAACTGCTACTTGACTGATGTAAAACTAGGATAAATATTTAATAGGGGTATTTTCAAAGTGATAATTTGAAAAAAAAAAAAAAAAAAAAAGTCAAATTAGCCCATATCAACATCTTTGGAGTGTATTATTTATTTATTTATTTATTTTGAGCACATGTATCAAGGACACTTAATGTACATTTCACATTTTTTTTCTTATTTAAGCTCGAAAAGGAGTGGGAAGAAGAAAATTTATTAAATCCCACCCCTATCTTCCATTAGGACATAACTTAAATGCTTTGTTTAAGCTTCCTATTCAGTTGAAAAAAGGGAAAAAAAAGAATATAAATACATACATATATACACACATACCATATATACACAGATACACATTACATATACATACATACATACATACACACACACACATATATATATTACACATACCCATACATACACACATATATGCTTATACATACATACACGAAGATTGTACAGTAAATAAACTACAATGCATCTCTTATGATCAACTTCAGTGCTAGCAGCTACAGTTTTTGGAATTATTATGTTTACATTCAAGGGCTGTTTTTTCTTCATTGCGTGAGTGGCGAGGGACATTGTTCTTGCTCGGTTTCTTCTTTCTCATTATTATTTTTCCGCCTCGCATTTTTCACCCCCTAAACGTCGATAAAAAGTCTCGCATGGGGGTATAGGATCGACCGGCTCGGCGAAAAATTTCATAAAATTGGCATCGCGACAATGTCTCATGCCCACCGGCTCGATGGCGCCACCTAGAAGTTGACCCCTATTGGAGGGGAGCCTGGCAAATTTTGAAATACACGCACAAAAATCGGCCCAGTGATAGAGGACTGTGAGACGAGCCTAAAAATGAATTGAAGCACTGCCCTGTGACGGACAGGAAGTCAGCCATATTGGATTGAAAATTCGCCACATTTTTTGCCGCGTGTTTTCACAACATATCTACTCTCAGGTTTTTGGTCAAAATGAGTTCAGATTTCACATGCCACATCTACACCCATGGATTTTCATACCACGTTTTCGGGATATTCTGCACAGTTCGCCCGTACCACAGCGCCGAAAAACGCCTTTGTTTCCTGTTTTTTCAATGTCTTCTCACGACCACGGCCATAGGCCTACAGACATCAAATTCAAATCACATATGCTTGATATGGCCATGAATGGAACGCACTATTAAGTCTAATCAGAATGACCACTATAGCGCCCCGTACCATAGACGTGAAACGTCAACATTATCAGATTCTTATGAAACTTGGGGAATAAATTGGACACATGAGAAAAAGCAAAAAAATATATTACAGACATGGGTCATTTCTTACGGTTGGCCACCAGGGGCGCCAAGACTCCAAAAAAAATCATTGAAAAATGTTTTACACGCACGGGCATTGGCCAAGAGAGCTCAAAATATATCCACGGGTGCAGAATCCAAACAGGAACAGAACTAAGAAAAAAGAACATGTCCACTCCACACAATAGCGCCACCTATTGTACACATAAAACATCCAGCATTGTCAGAATAGCACGAAACTTGGCCAATACATTCCATACCTCAGAATATGCAAAAAAGTCAATTACACCATAGCTGTATTATGCACGAGGTTGGCTGTTCAAAGCTACGGACGCTGCTGGTATAATGTGATGGCCACACCGCGCTATAGAAACGGTGTGAAGGGGGACGGATAGCGGCCGGGCAATGGCTGAGTGGGGAGAATGCAACAGGGTGGCGGTCACTGGCCCCCGGCGGTTGCGTGGGGGGCAGGCACGCTGGGACGAGGGCCATCATCGCCGCTTGCGGCTTTAATTTGTATTTGAAGTTAGAAAACACTAAGCACATATGGTGTACAAAATGATGTTTGCTTGTAAGCGTTTGCATGTGCATCACAGGCCCACACCTACCATCAGCTGGTTTAAGAAGGGAGGGGAACTGCCGGAGCACAAGGTCACTTTAGAGAACTTCAACAAGACTCTGCAAGTGTCCAGTGTCTCGGAGGAAGATGCGGGCGAGTACGTGTGCATGGCAACCAACCGCCTTGGGAGCATCCGCCACGCCATCACTGTGCACGTCAAAGGTGAAGTAGAAAATGACACTTTCTACAGTAGCCAAAATTATGTTTGTAGTATGTGCAAAGGTGGGTAGTACACAGTTACATTTATTTCAGTAGCTTTTTAAGACATTGTACTTTTCTATCAATGTACTTTTACTCCTATTTGAGTCATATTTTCATTTAAGTAACAGTACTCTTACTTGAGTAAAAGTTGTGCTTCCTCTTCCCGCTGTGAGTAAGTCTAAAGTGACTTGAGCTTTATGTAACAATATGAAATGATTTGAACATTTGTATTTCTTGCAGCTCCTTCAGATATGATTTAGTTTGGCTCATTTTTGTGTCTGTTTCAAAATACCACATTTTGTGCTTTATTTCATGTTTTGTCCTTCACATTCACTTCAAATTATAAAGCAGATGTTACGTCCCAACAGTTAGTCTTTAAGTTACTCTTACTTGAGTAGTACTTTTCCCAAATACTTGTTTACTCTTAATTGTGCTTCTACTTGAGTAATATTCTTTTACTCTTATTTGAGTACAATTTTTGGCTACTCAATCGACCTCTGATTATGTGATGTATTCACTTTGGAGCATTCAGATTACATTTCATATTAACATTGCGCTAATCCTCTCCTATGTGACAGCTGCCCCCTACTGGCTGGACAAACCCACAAACCTGGTCCTGGCTCCAGATGAGAACGGGCGCCTGGTGTGTCGGGCCAATGGAAACCCCAAACCAAACATCCAGTGGCTGGTCAACGGACAGCCTCTGGACAGTGAGTACTTATTGTACACCCTGACATCATCTTTTTCAATGTATTGCACCGTGATAAATCAGACAAATAAAACATCAAAGCATTTTGACAGATTCATATATTTTTCTCTGTGCATGACAGCAGCTGGCTATTTCTGTCAGAGGGAGGGTCAGTGAAGCCATTTCCACTCTAATGTAATATGTATGAGGTTTTGTCGAGGGGAGCTGCGGTTGCGTTCAGGGGTTAGGGTAAGGCAGTGGACAGGGCCAATAGAGTTCAGAATACTTCTACCTGTGTGCGTTTTGGATGGAATTGAGGACAGTTGATGAGAGACAATGTACGCACAAGGAAGGGACAGTTTAAACATTAATTTAACTAAGTGAAGGTTTTGTAATTTATTTTTATTTGTGAAATCATAACTATTGTGTAATTTAGACAAGTTTTAGCGTAATGATTGCTAGGTAACATACCTCTATGATTGTCATATCTGCTACCTGTATTCAACTAGGAAGTATAATTATAAACTTCTACAAAATTATAAAACTAGAAAAAACTAGGCAAGATTTTTAGGAAAATCTTAAATCTAATTATATTAAACAGAGAGTAGTTCACTCCTATGGGTATTAACTGCTAACACATAGTAACATATTTGGATCACCATGTTACCTTTTATTGTTTTAAAAATGCTATATTCACTGAAAACAACATATTAACATGTTTTATTATTTATTTAGTTTCACTTTTATTTTTGACACTCTGAGTGTCCACTCCCTTTCCTTTCCACTCCCCCTTCACAGTCCTATCACATTACAGATGACATGCGTTCTGCTAATTAAACTATTGCACATTTCATCAGGTTTGTCAAGTTGCTGTGTACAGTTTTGTATCATGTTTTTGTATATTTATGGAGAATTGGTGAATGGGAGCATTGATGACGTAGGCTTGTGGCCTGAGCATTGCACAGAATCTTACAGCCATAAGGAGGGTCAAACATGCACGGATGACATGTAAAGCCATTTGTTGAGGGAACAACGTTATGACATGGTAGAAAGTCTGTTTTGCATAACATCCCCCTTTAACTATGTTTTAGTGAAATGAGTAGTCTGTCCTGTCATATACACTTATACAAAATATTTATTTTGATTGATTTGATTGATGAAATGGTAAAGTAGCTATCAGCATGTGGTTCATATTCATATTTAAAGTCCTACTGGTGTTTTGTACGTTGCTTCTGACCCTGGATGTCTTGCCTAGGCTCTGTGCCCAGCCAGGGCCGCCAGCTCCTGGGAGACACCATCCTGTTCCGTTCTGTGCTGATGGGCTCTAGTGCTGTGTACCAGTGCAACGCCTCCAACCCTCACGGATACCTGCTAGCCAACGCCTTCGTCAGTGTGCTGGGTAAGAACTCGCACACACTTCTGTTTAGAACTGGCAAAGGCCTGGTTCAGGCCTGATTTAGTCCCGATTTACTCGTCTTTGAAGTCCTGGTTCAGACCTGTTATAATCCTGCTTTATATCTGATATAGTCCTGATTTAGGCTTCCTGTCACTACGTTTTTAAGTACGCTAGGAAAACTGGATAACTGGCCTAGTCCAATTTAAACAGATTTTTCTAAATGCATGTAAACCCAGGAACTACAATTGAGGTATCGTGAAATGAATCTCAAAGATCCCAATGACACGTCTGGAAAAGACGATACGTACTCGGATACTCGCTGCATGTAACCGTGCAGTCCAATTTACATTAGACGCAGACTAGGAGAGGTATTCAGCTGCACGGGGTAAGAAACAGCCAGGAAAATGTAAATAAATGGCAGTTGCTTGTTTTTATTTGTAATTTTAGCTACAAAGTTTTCATGTTTATTCTAACTAGTACAAGCATCTGAATGATCCTTGCCCCCATTTGCACCTACATGTAGATGGGCCTGTCACAATAACACATTTTGAAGCATGATGTATTGCTAATATTGAAACTACTTTATGCCTCTGACACAATAACAGTGAAGCAGGATAATTTGTAGGCCTACATGTAGACTGGGGCAAGAGGGATCTGATAGGTTGTGGGGCAAAGATGATTTGAATTTGGTTATTTAGCACACTAGGATATTTCTGCGCTTGTAAATGTAGTGTGTGTACATTGTAATGAGTCTTGTGCTCTCTCAAGACATGCCTCCGCGGATGCTGGCTCCTAAAAACCAGCTCATCAAAGTTATCGAGAACAACCGCACCTTCTTGGACTGTCCGTTTTTCGGTTCCCCTCTGCCTGAGCTGCGATGGTAAGTACCAGACTGGTGCTCCATCACACTAACGGCACTACTACTAGTGGTGCTGTTATTTCTGCTTTGACCAATACTTCTAGTACTACTTCATTCATCAGTTACCACGGTGACACAATGCACACATTAGCAAACACAGCCAAAAAGGATTTATGTCTGAGAACTCAAGAAAAAACACAAAATGGATTCAAACCATACATTTTCAGGAGCCTGTGATCAATATGAGCATTTTCAACAAAAAGGTGACAGTGACTAACTGAAAAACTGTTGGCTAATGCTAGTTAGCTTGTGACTGTAATTGTATGTGTAAGAGACTTGTTTAACAGCTCACCTGTTGTAGTTCCAGCTAAATTAGTTCTTTATGGTCAAATTGGGTAACGGAGCTTCAGACAGAGCAGAGGCTCCAGTTAGTATCACACAAGTATCCTTACTGCTACTTGTTTATACCACAGCTATTGCTACAGCTGGCTGTTACTGCCACTGAAACTACTTCTACTACTTGTACACTGCTACTACCACATGCGCCTGCCACTGCTGTCGCACTTGAAAATATTGTAAAACAGTAGTGTGCTTGTGTTATGAGCACCTACTGCCATGACATTACATTCAGAAGTGATGAGGTTCAAAATGTTTTCTTTGACTTTGGACTAGCGGACAAGTCTGACGGACAGATTGTTTATGTTCTTATTTGGTATTTTGATTTTCAAGATGAAAAAGCAGAGTAAGCCTCACATGAGTCTCTCATTTGGGTTGCCAGTTTCAGTGGTGAAATCCAATTGGTTTAAACCTAAAATGCCTCTCTCTGATCTGAATGGTCACTACCTGAACCCGAGACCTGGTTTTGTGTCTTGTATTTTAGCAATGAATTAATAATTAATTAATTAATTAATAGCAATTGAAATAGAAATTTCAGACACATTTAGCAAATCACAAAGCCTGCAATTTTTATGTACCATCATTTCCTCTACAAACAATACAATCTCCAGTCTTATTCTGCATAAAACTGTTAACCCTGTAGTTTAGATTTTTACAACCATGTTCTAAAATGTCCCTGTGTGTTAGATGCCCTCCCAGTGTCTCCATGGCATCTTATTCTGCATAAAAACTGTTAACCCTGTAGTTTAGATTTAGATGAACTTTGAACACAACCTTATTATTAAAACATGAATCGCAAATCCAGGCGCAATCATAATGTTTGTGAGAAAAATTGAAATTCTATATTTTTCCCAAATCGTTCAGGCCTGTTCTATATGCAAGTTAAGGCACTTGCAAGCCATGTTGTGATTATAGTATTTTTATTATTCATTTATTGTTTTGAAAATGCTAAATTTGCCCAAAACAACGTATTAACATGTATTATAAGTTTTCACTTTTGTTTGTAGTGTATTGTTTTGTATACTGCTTTTGTATACTTGTGGAAAATTGTCATATGGGAGCACAGGTGACATAGGATTGTGGGTTGAGCTTTGGATAGGATCATGCTGCTAACTGAAAGGAGGGTTTGAAAGGGCCCGGGAGAGATCGCTAGATTACTCAAACATGCATGGGTGACATCTAAAACCTCTTCAGGCATGTTTTTGATGAGGGAAAATGTTATATCATGGTAGAAAGCTCCAGAAAGTTGATTTTGCAGAATACCCACTCTTTAAACTCTGCAGAGTATAGGCACTGACATAGATCCTTTTTGGGTGTAGGTTCAAGAATGGTCAGGGCAGCGGTCTGGACGGAGGGCACTATCGTGTCCACAGAAACGGTACTCTGGAGATCAAAAGGGCACGTTCTGAGGATGAGGGCACCTACACCTGTGTGGCCAACAGCATTCTGGGCACCGCCGAGAACCAAGTCCGCCTCGAGATCAAAGGTCAGGACTCCTCACAGCTCCCACTCTGCAACTCGTCAGATCATTCAATTCACCTTGTGTTTGTCCAAACTACAGGTCTGTTCTCAGTATGGAAATTCAAACAGAACAGAGCAAAAAAAACAAATTATAAAAACTACAATTTGTGAGCACCAAACGATTTCACATGAATCAGACGCTCAGCAGGGTCTCAGCAGAGCACACACTGTATGAATAGGCCTATAGAGACAGTATGTATCCAGTGACATGTAAAGGTCTTTTTTTTATAATGGTCTAATTTTATGTAAAGAAAACATGCATTACAATAGTAGTGTTGATGTATTGAATATTCTTTCAATTTTCATATTGCAAAATCCAGTCTGAAATGGGTAATGTATACATTTATTTTCAAACATAAAAATAAAATGCTCTTTGAGAGTTACACTGGACCCTGGAGAGTTCAGTTTATGACAAGCTAAAAACAATAGTAGCTTGTGTTGCTAAGCTTTGTAATGAAGACAGCTGGAGAGTGGAATCCTGTCCGTCAGCTGAAGGAGAGCAGATTGACACACTATAGCCTACCACTGAAGTTTGGAGCTCTGGAGAGGTGTACTCATGAAATACTGCTATGTAAGATTGCTGAGTGAATGAAACCAAACATAATCAAATATGATTACAGTGCTAAAAGTGCCAGTTTGGCTCAGTATGGCTTTCTTTTTGTGGCCAGAGGTTGCCTGTATCTCTGTGTGTTGGTCTACATACAGTGCTGATGTGCGTTCTGTTTCAGAGCCCACTCGGATTGTGCGGGCCCCGGAGCACCAGTCTGTGGTCAGAGGCTCCACAGTGCGCTTCGACTGTAAGGTGAAGTCTGACCCCAGCCTGACCCTCACTGTCACCTGGGCCAAAGATGACGGGCCACTGCACCTGAGCTGGAGGTAGAAAGCCTGCATCTCTGTACAACTGTCACATTTCAAAATACCTGAATATGTCGGATCAATGTTAGTAGTTTGGACCAGTGTAAATGTGTTCTCTGTATTTGCCCCATTGAATAACTTTGAGAATAGTTGATGCCTTTCTGATTAGGCCTGTCATGATAACACATTTTGAAGCACGATATATCGCTACAGAGATTTACTGCGATAAACCATAATAGTGAAACTACTTAATGTCACTGACACAAAGCAGGAGAATCCCAGTAAATAATTTCTTAAATAGACAGATAGCAGAATTAGAATGAGATAGCAATAATATGTAGCCCCAGTTGAATAAAATGATTATCAGATATAAAAAGGCTGACTTAAAAATAATATTGTAAAATAATGTCTTAAACTGGTCCACACACAGTAGCTTTAGAACACAGAGACATGAGATGATGTTTTATCTCACATGGCTAACATATGCAAACCATGGATCTACTCCCATGATGCAAACGAGTTAGTGCATTCGGCATTCGGCTCTACTCCTCCGCTGATTTGTCCAAAGTTTGGTTTTCAGTCTTAAGGCTCTGTGAAGACATCGCAGAGGGACAAATACTATGTCTGTCATGAATGTTTCAGTGACATTAGATCATCTTCAGTCTGTGTTTTATCTCACCACTGTTGCAAAGAAAACGATATATACAGTATATTGAACCCAAAAATATACCGTCATCCATCACAAATTGAACGATAAGTTGAGGTCCATTTGGGGTTAACCTTTCTGTTGAAAATGCAGGAGCGTTTGGGACCAGGCTCACACATTTATTTCTAGCATGTTTCCTTTTGAAATTCCTGGTATCATTTAGAACAAAATCTATAACTTTTCTTAATCTGAATTTGGTGTGTAAGTGTTTGGTGGTGGGAGGGACTGATGCTGGTGGTGGGAGGGACTGATGCCAGTGGTGGGAGGGGCCGATGCTGGTGGTGGGAGGGGCCGATGCTGTTGCTGTATTAATCTTATGCATTATTAATCATTATGACCTCAGTTTAACAGCATTTACAGACTGTATTTCTCAGATTGGTTAGTCTCTTCTGGTTAGTCTTAGTTTCAACATATACACTGCTCAAAAAAATTAGAGGAACACTCTTTAATCAGAGTATAGCAACCTATCAATCAAACTTCTGGGATATTGATATGGTCAGTTAAGAAGCATAGGGGGTTGTTAATCAGTTTCAGCTGCTTTGTTGTTAATGAAATAAACAACAGGTGCACTAGAGGGGCAACAGTAAGACAGCCCCCAAAACAGGAATGGTTTTCCAGGTTGATGCCACTGGTATTTTTCCCTCCTCATCTCTTCCGGCAGATTTTTTTACTGACTGACTTTTTCCTTTGGCTTGGATCAACATTATTGATAACATGGTGCGGTACCTGGACGCTGCAGAGGTTGCACAAGTGGTCCAACTCCTCCAGGATGGCACATCAATACGTGCCGTTGCAAGAAGGCTCGCTGTGTCTCCCAGCACAATCTCAAGAGCATGGACTAGATTCCAAGAGACACTTATTTACTCCAGGAGAGCTGGGCAGGGTCGTAGAAGGTCCTCAAACCCTCGGCAGGATCGGTATCTGATCCTTTGTACAGGACGAACAGGATGAGAACTGCCAGAGCCCTACAGAATGACCTTCAGCGGACCACTGGTGTGAATGTTTCTGACCAAACAATCAGAAACAGACGCCACAAGGGTGGCCTGAGGGCCCAACGTCCTGTAGTGGCCCCTGTGCTCACTGCCCAGCACCGTAGAGCTCGATTGGCATTTGCCATAGACCACCAGAATTGGCAACGTCACGCTGCCTGCAGTTTCATTGAGCATGACCGGTTTGGTGGTGGGTCAGAGATGGTCTGGGGAGGCATATCTCTGGAAGGACGCACAAACCTCTACAGGTTAGATAATGGCACCCTGACTGCCATTAGGTATAGGGACCAATTGTCAGACCCTATGCTGGTGCAGTGCGACCTGGGTTCCTCCTGATGCAGGACAATGCCCGACCTCATGTGGCCAGAGTGTGCAGGCAGTTCCTGGAGGATGAAGGTATTGATACCATTGACTGGCCCTCACGTTCACCTGACCTAAACAAAATAGGACACCTCTGGGACATTATGTTTCGGTCCATCCGGCGCCACCAGGTTGCTCCTCAGACTGTCCAGGAGCTCAGTGATGTCCTGGTCCAAATCTGGGAGGAGATCCCCTAAGACACCATCCATCGCCTCATTAGGAGCATGCCCCACCATTGTCAGGCATGCATACAAGCACGTGGGGGCCACACTAACTACTGAGTATCATTTTGAGTTGCTATAATGACATTTTGGCAAAATAGACCCATCTGCTGCATCATTTTTTCAGTTTCATTTTTGGGGTGTCTTTGGTTTAACCCCTCTGTAGGGAGATCATTTCCATTTACATAAAATCATGTGTCATCCTTTTGTTACTAATAAATTACTTACTCTCATTATCAGTAAAGAAATTCTAGATTATTTTTTCCTTCATTTAGATCTAATGTGTTTTCAAAGTGTTCCTCTAATTTTTTTGAGCAGTGTATTTTTGTCATATTTACATGATAAATTATTATCCACAGGCATAATATTTGGTTTTAATGAAAAGTGAACTATTCAGGAATCAAATAGAATCAAAATCACTGTCCTGAAGGGCAGTTTAAACACAGAGAGCAGTAAAATACAATAATAACAGAAAAGCTCAAACAAAAGTCTCAACAGGTGGAGTCATTAGATTCAGAGTCAGGGCAGTTTGAGGTTGGTCAAAATCCCCACATATTAAGTTAAAAATGTAATATCAAAATGAAAAACGACTCAGTGTGCCAGCCAGTCAGTCAGAAGAGCAGCCAACCACAACCATGGCGACCACGGAAACATCTTCCCATAAGTGGAATATTCTTGGTTGATAAAGTAAATGTTGGACTTGTTGGGGTTTCACTTGTACTTTACTTGTACTTGTACACACAGTAGAGGCACATGTGGTCACTTAGGCTTGTCCATGTCCCAGGTTAAGGAAGGACGACGACTCCCTGACCATCTCCAACGTGGATGAGAGCGATGAGGGGATGTATACGTGCAGCGCTCAGACCAGCATTGACCTGGACTCCGCCTCAGGGCGGCTCACTGTGCTGGGTACTGCTCAACCTACTTATTCTCACAGGGGCTAGAGATGCTGGTTTAAAACAGGCAGAGATTAACCACTAAACTAACCGTGTATTTGTTTTGTTTTGTATGTCCTAACAGAAAGTTCTATCTTTTTTAGAATATGACACTTAAATTTATAAGTTTAATTTTACTCATGAGTAGCATTTTCACAATATTAAAATTTCAAACACAATTTCGATACTAAGGAAAGACTGTGTAATCCCTCAGTCAGGTCTGATCCATAGTAAAAGCCAAAAGTAAAACCTGTCAACTGGACAAAAAGTTGTAGAAGTGAAGACGTTTCGCTGCTCATCCAAGCCGCTTCTTCAGTTCTAGTCAGATTGCTGGTGGACACTGCCTTATATCTATCTGAAGTGAGGAACTAACTACACAGAAACTGAAAACACCTTTTGTTTACAGTTTCTGTATATAGGCTAGGTCTATAGAGCTACACTAAGTGTGCACTGTGCCTGAGTCATAATTAGCATATTCATACAGCTCTTAATAGGTGCTTCCACACCTATTGGCATCCTGGCTAGCTCTCTTGTTCTGTCAACTGTTCCTTTGTTTGCTTTGGGTCTGACCCAAAGCAAACAAAGGAACAGTTTACAAATTTTACTTTTGTGTTTTATTATGATACTAAGGAATAATTACTCAATACTGATTCTGATACCACAATGATGATTAAAACACCTTTTATTTAGACAATAGAATGTAATGTTCAACATTAAATCATAGTATTTTTTTTTTACATTCCATGTGACCTTATATCTGTGTAATCCCTCAGTGGTCCAGGTAGGTTCCATAGTGGTCCATGGGTGTATACTAGTCTGTGGTCATATACTCTGTCTTCCGTTTCTGTCCTATGAATGTGTCTTTTTAGTATCTATACCTGCTGAAATGAGTATCTAGTTTTGATACTAGTTTTAGTATTGATAAGCATCTGATTTTTGATACTTTTGACAAGCCTACTCATTAGACATTCATGACGAAGTGAGCTATCTGACTGGACTCAATGTATTTTCTTTCATTTCGATTGGATTAAATCCGAGGTCAGCAGTGGCTCAGTAGTTCGAGCATTTCTCCACCAATGCAAACGTGACACATTCAATCCCAGCTCTGACCAGTGCGTGCTGTCATTGTGCATCAGGGCAAGACACAGTAGCTTAACACAACCAAGTGTGGATTGAATGATAAATGCAATATGAAGCACTTGAGAATTGTGAATGCCATCATATAAACCCAATGCTTTATCATTACAGTAAACTCGCAGGCAGTTGTGATCTTGTGATAAGCCATGTTATAATGTTGTTACATCATCAAAAACATGCCTGGAGCTGTGTTTTGTTTCATTCACACATGTTTGAGTAACCCTTTATTATTGGTTTGTCTACATCTCCAAAGCTCAAAATGCTCTATTTCACTTTGTGATGTCATGAAGTGGTAGTTTTCATGTTAACAGCTACAGCTTTTGAATTCGAGCAATTCCAGGGCTAAAATGTTCCAAATGATTCTAGTGAAGGTGTATGGAGATTAAAATCACAGTGGAGCACTTCCTGTAGTACCACATGACATCACAAGGTGGAACAGAGTGCAGGATTTGTGCTAAACCTATATGAAAAAAACACAACTCCAGGTATGTTTTTGATGAGGGAACAACATTATATTAAAATAGATCAGAAAATAGCATAATATGGGCCCTTTAAATTTCATTTACATAGAGACAAGCAAGAGACGCTACCAGGACAAGTTTGAGGTCAGTTCTATGGAGAGGCAACCCTGCTCACAGTAAGAATGGAACCAATCAAATAGTGTAACCAACTGAAACAACTCAAAACCAAACAGATTCTAGAATGAAAGTGATCCTAGCTGATCTAGATGTTTGTTTAAAGCACAGAGACAGACTAGACTACAATATAATTCTAATAAGGCTTTTGTGTGTTGCTAACCCTGACTGACCACTGACCTGCCCTCCACAGAGCACGCCTCACTGCTCCCCTCCGTGTCTAGCACCCTGCCTCCAGGTAACTACTTTCACATTCTAACAGTTTGTCTTCTCTCTTTCATATATAGGCATCAATTTGTTCAATTTGTTTTATGCATTCTGTATGTTTTGATGGAAGTGAGGTTTCATTTTCACCCGATCAGACTTTAAAGTGCATATGACAGGTTTTTTATCATTTTCACATTTTGACTTTATTTGGTTGGTTAATCCCTGTGGCAAGTATAAATGAGGAAACATCGCAAAATCAGGCTGATGATTTTTATCTGTTGTAAAAAAAAAAGGGCAAAATATTTACAGTGCAGGAAAAAAAAAAAAAAACTGTTGGAAAATAAAGTATTTAGAGTAACAGATTTCGAGACAGCCAGTATCCACAGGCCAACATCTCAACACACAATGAGCAGAGCTGCCCTTAAAGACCCCTTAGCTCCTCCCCTGGGCAAAACAATGAACAAACTAGAGAGTTTTAAGGTTTATCTTAAACACAACTATTTCATCACCAAAATATTTCAACATTAACAAAATGATCCCAGTAGGAATGTCCAATCATGGGAACTGTGCAATAAGTATAGTGTGCAATTTTTATGTTGGCCTTTTTTGTGGCCCCAGCCCTTTGGGACAACGGATGGAAATTAGCCTTTGGCTAATGTGTTTACATTCATGTTCTATCATTTCTGTACATTAGCATGCATTGTCTCATTCAAAAATCTCATCTGCCCTCTGCAGATGGCCTCATCCCTTTCCTCTACCAGAGGCCTGGGAGCTTGAGGGTTTTGCGCAGTATCTTGGCTGTTCCTAGTACTGTGCTTTTCTAGACTGAAATGTCTGATGTT
>KN485695.1:0-38811 GCA_000787095.1 Periophthalmodon schlosseri
TATATATACATACATATATATATATATCTGTTAAGGTAAAGGTTAAACAGATCAAAATTCATGGATACTAAGTCACTGCTATGCTTTATTGCATGTGCATTTAAGTTAGGGACGACAAGATTATTCTGTTAATCAATAACCATGATTATTCAGTTCAAATAATCTGTAATCTATAATCTAATCTAGCACACTAGAGGACCGTATTAGACGGTGTCAGTGGTGTCATTAATCGTGAGTAATGAATAAATAGTTTCTTTTTACAATAATCATAACATTAAAATGTTATAGTTTGACATCCCTATTCACACTAACACATATACACAGAAAGAGAAAGCCAGTGTGAACAATGTAGTGCAATTTTCACATTATGCAAAATGTATGTTGTTCCCAACTGAGAGCCTGTTGGACTGTGGATTTGTGCATACCTGAATTGGGCTTCTTTCTCTGCACTTAAATCATGTAAAATTTTTATTAATGATACTGGTGTGAACATTTATGAATTTTAAAGTTGTGCCTTTAAAATTGTATGTCTTTAAAATTGTAATTTTAAAGGCACACTATGTAACTTTTCTGGTTGAGGGTCCCCCATCTGCTTGTCTCCATTGAGCTGTGGTATTGCTTTGCCCAGAATGTTCCACAGTATAGCATTAACCCAAGGAGACCAGAAACTGACTACGCCAGGTCAAGTTACACGTGAGATTTGTAGAGAGACAAGCACAATATTTTAGCAATTATGCACTTGTAGTTGAATAAATGCCAAAATACATTTAATGCCATACTATGGAACACTCCAGGCAAAGCAATAACATCCCCATGGAGAAAGGAAGGTGGCGGACCGCCTGCCTGAGTGCACCTTTTATAACATTTTACAAATCCAATATAGGATATAGCACTCACCTAGGCCAGGGATGAAGGTGTTCAGGAACAAGCAGATGACCGCCAGGGGGAAAGGCATTGTGGGTATGGCAGCCCTGAGTGGTCCTTTCTTCTCCCTCACCTCCACCACCACACCCCCACCCGCTGTATGGGCCCCCACTGCTGTTTTGGCCCCCAGGCTGTCCCCACTCTTCACACGGCTCTGCTCCACTCCTGCTTCCTTCTGTGCCATCGCGTTCCTTATTGTGTCAAGAGATTGGAGCTCAGCCGGTCAGCGGTAATTGATTTTCCTTCTTTTTAATCACACTTGTGCTGTATTGATGACTGATTGGAAGTGTCACCGAATGATCAGCCGCTAGAGTTTGTAGAGTAGATGTACACTAATGGAGCACAAAGCACGTGCAAGTTTCAAATTGTAAACATAATTTGCATTTGCAGTATAATCAAAGCAATTTACAAATGAACTTGAATATTCTGCTTTTTCCGTGAGATTTTCCTGATTTGAAATTCCCAAGACGCACTTTACAAGCTACTGTTCCATAACAAAAGTCCTCTTGTTTTGTATCCTTAAAGTGACCACACAGTTGGGGTTACTGAAGTCCAGTGTTTGCTACCTTATTTCCAGCTCCAAAAATATCATAGTTCCTTGAAAAACAATCTGAAATCGATTCACAAAGGCGAAACTTTCTTTTTCTCTCTCTTTTTCTCTGTCTTTTAGTCAATCCACGCTGAACACACCCCTGTACAAGACACAGAAGAGATGTATGGTGGTGCCGCCCCCCTTTTTCTACTACTACTCCCTCTCTCTCCTTTTCTCCACTGTCTCCTGGCCTCTCCACTCTCTCCTCAGCTCCCACCATTTAAAGACACAGCGCACCATATATTCATTCAACAGAAAGTACTATAGAGGGTGGATATCATTTAAATATATACACGCATGTGGCTTCTGTGAATACACAAGTAGCTCACCACCTAGTGTGATTGATGGAATGAATAATGGATTAATGTAAAGCATTTTGAGTGTGAAAGATGATCCTGGCATGTTCACTACACACCTGCATTATATTCTCTATGAGTACAGGTGGTCGTAGATAGTATATTTCTTCAGTTTTTATGCTTGAATCTCAGGCAAAACATTTACAGGTATGTTTTAACACATTTCTGATCAACTGGAAAATTTGTATCTCAGTAGGTCTATTATAAATATATGAAATACAGTTTGTAAACACCGCCCATCCCTATTTTTGTGAGCCAAATTTATGAGTAGTTGTAAAGTGTGCAAATGATTTCTGTAACAATTTCCACATAATGTAGTAATCTTAGTTCAATAGATGTACCCAGGTCATGGGTCAATTATAACGCAAGATTCCTGTGCGTACCCTTCGATGTTCCCATGTGTCTGAATGCAGTGTCCAGGGATGCAGGAGGGAACACATTAGTGCATCCAAATGACCTATTGTTTGTGAATGGGCCACTGGTTGCTGAATGTAACTCTGCAACTAACTGGCATTTGTCCAAGATGTAGCACAGTAGCAGTTAGTTGTAATGATCAGGGCCATGTGAACTGGTCTAGCTGTTGCATGCATTCCAACACTTTCTTCCCATATTTGTAATCAATCCTTAGGGGACAATTATTGACCTGGGAGATTTTGCTTGCGTGCAGCTGAGCGTCCTGTCTTTAAAATTCAAAATGATTTAGTACTTGATTTACTGACCTATTCATTTTGAAGCCATAATTATCCATAATAGGTCGTATAATTGTATATTAGACCTTTTAGAATAATAGCTAATGTACAAAGGGTGTGTTCATATTTGTGTTGTGTTGTTCAGTTCTTTATAATTCCTTCATTATTTAGTATTTTAATGTTTTACTGAGAGTGACTGTCATGACATTGTGATTGGTAGCAGAGTGGTTAGCGTTCTTGACTCTCGGGTCAACAATGAGCTCTCAAATTGAAGACAGCATTTGTCCCTTGACCTCTTACAGTCACAAATAAAAGGATATTTAGTTGTTTGCAAAGGACATTTTAAATAATCTTTGTGTTTTGCTAATTGCGACCAAATATAGCCATATTGATTGGATTGCGATTCATTTAAGTCATGTAGTCTTACCATAGCCTCACAAATGATTTCTGTCAGAATGTAAAAATATTTGTATGTATAGTGAGACTTGTTTCTTTAAAGTCTAATTTGCAGTTTACACTTTTTCCATCTTCATTGAGAGATATAAGAGCTTAAGCACATGTGAGGAGACATTTGGACGCGCCCCTGTCATATCTCAGCTCCTTCTCGATGATTATGTAATATTGTAATGCCGTTCACACGTGTTCCGGATGAGTCCTGGGTGCATTCATAACGAGGTTTATCGGTATGAATAGACAGGCCTGGGAATTGAGCCAAAGATAAGGTACAATATGTAGACCGTGAATGCCAATGAATGAAATATAGAGTAAGGATTAATATGGGCAGTGAGGGAAAAGCACCAGGCGACAAGATGAAAGTGGTGTCTATGTCAATATCTCAGTAATTATTCATGTGACTGGCCCAATCCCCTAAAGACTAGACATTTTGGCCCCGTGTTTTAATAGGTGGTGATCCAGTGCTGTCATAGTGTCCTAACACCAAGATGGAGGACAACAGGTATAGAAAGTAACATATAGACTGGAGTATAGCGTTAAGTTATAAATGTCTTGGTTTATGTATGTTTTGGTTATCTTTGCAATTAAAGGCGCACTATGTAGGTTTTCTGGTGGAGGGTCTGAAATCGCCTTGACTTCATGGAGATATTATTTTTTATCTTTTGCAACAACCACAATATGGCATAATATCTATCTCCATGGAGACAAGCAGGTGACACCAGGCCAAGTGTTTCTTAGCAATAAAAACACCTGTAATTGACACTGCATGTCCATAATGTGGACCATACTGTGCAACATTCCAGGCAAGACAATAACCTCTCCATGGAGACAAGTAGGTGGCAGACACTCTACCAATAAAGTTACATATTGCACATTTAATGTGGTTATTAACTAACAGTAATTTTATTACTTATGTCTTATGACTTATGTCAGGTTTTCTTTTTAGCTGTGACAAATGCTAAAAAATACTTGAAATTAAGATGCTTTTAATAGCATTAAAAAGCAAGAATAGTTTTCATTTAAGTGTCCATATATTTTTTTTTATTACATACAGAGTTGAACAACAAGAATATAGCAAGTTTTTGATCCCCTATAACAAAAAAGATGACGTTTGTATGACTATTTTAAAAAATAGTGCCTAGTCTGTGTTTTTTGTTCTTGTTTTTGTTTTTCATTTATTTAGCCTATTTCAATTTTTATATAGCCTATATTTTTTTCATTTTCCATTTCTTAGACCAATTCCTTTCTGTGTCTCTCTCATCTCATCTCTCACCTCCAGTGGCTGTCAACACAAGCCCTATTTAAACATGAGAGGTCATAACACAATAGAAATCAGCGCTTCACTGAAATCACTCTTTTGTGTCTCGTTTTCTCCTCTTCCTGCTTTCTTAGCTCTAGCTCGTCTCCTAGCAACCGAGGATGCTGTAAGTAATTAAGCCATTGATATTGATCTTCAGATTTGTGGTCCTTCTTTCCCTCTGTCCATCATCTCGTCCTGTAATTTAAAACCGTTTGCCGGTTTTAATTTCCTGCTAATCTCATTTGAAGCCCCCAATATGGTGGCTGTGAGGTGAAATTTGTTTTTCATGTAAAGCAGATGCAAGTGTGTGTATGGGGCTGTGCGCATCTGGGAAATCTCTCAGTAGTTATCATCGGGTTGTCCAGCTCCAGGCTTATTACTATGACAACTTTAAACTTGCCTTAATAAATGTTACGCTAGGCTACATTATGTTTCGATAAGTTTTTACTTTATTGATAATGCTTTTGGACTTGGTCCGGGCTTTAGTTTTTTTTTTCTTTCAAGGTGACCTATTCAAAGACCTTTTAGAGCTTTTAAACATGTTATTGTTTCCCCTTCTCATTTACTCACTCACAGTTGTATTTAGGGTGATTCGTGCATGTTTAAGTAATCTTTATTTTCCTGCATTCAAGACGTCATCGCTCTGATCTACCTCTGTATTCAGCATCACCGGTACATGCCCACTGCTCTTCACTTCATTCTCCAACTTTGTTGTGATGACGTTTACAGTGACGGGAATCGGCTATTAATACCTCATTGGACTCCGCAATTTTCCAACTGGGAATCAGAGGACTTATATCAAGTAGTGTTAGAAAGATGGATAGATAGATACACAGCAGATAAAAGCATAGTATGTCTTCGTTAATGTCAGGCTTATATGGGAAACTTCTCCATTAGATTACAGGCTATGGCACCAATATGATTTATGCATATTAGATGTGATCTTATAAAGTATGCATTATTTTGCATACTCAAAAATATAAAATTTATGGTTCATTGTGTTGACTTTTTCAATAAAAGTTTTTGATTACAAAATGTAATAACTGTATTTTCATGATTTGTACATTTTTCTCCATTAGTGTAAAAGTTTCATATCAAAACTGGATATTTGTCTCTATCTGTAAGCCAATTTTCTTCTCACAATGTCTGTATGGCCAAGATTATAATATTTCAATGTTATTAGAATCACAATTCTGAAAACATGGAGTAAATTGAAGAGTAAAGCACTCTTACACTTTTAACTTTTTGAACTATTGGTTAGTATTAATTTTGGACTCATCATTCCCAGATCTCTGCAAATATCACACACATAGGTCATAGTTTTGTCAATTGCACATTTGCTATATAAGCTTTTCCATTGTTTGGTATCAAAGACCGTAGGTATTGCAATGCTTTTCAACCATTCAAACTGCATTAATCATCTTTACCTCACTTGAAATTCATAATTGCCTATAGCATGAATAAAGATTAGTTTGGTTTTGCTTTTAAGGACTATAGCTATTAAGCCTGCTTCAAACAATGGAGAATGGCCTATTGGAATTGTGAAGACAGCATGCTGGCCATCAAGTGTCAACTCCAATTGGTCTACTATCTAACAGTATCAACTATAAAAAACCCATTGTTACATGTAAACAAGACTCGAACCACACACTGCACACATATACTGTTTAATAATTGTATCTGTCCTTTTTTCCTGGTCCTCCCAGGGTCTAATTTATGTTGATCTCATGTGTCAGGAAAAGCCGACATCACATGGAGGTTATTTATACGCTGCTGTTGGTGCTGTTTGGGCGCGTGTGCACATGATGGCATCCCATTGTGTAGCTTGGCCCAGACCAGATCACCGCGGCAACAGTTTTTTTTTTTTTCATAGCCTTTCGCCTTTCATGTGTCTGACTCCAGCTAGCTTTAATGTTGCTCTTTGTTCGTGCTTTTTATTCCTCCCAATCCCCCAGAAAGCTTTGTGAATTCCCCCTGTACAAGTGTAACGCAGCAGTGTTTCTGAACCAACGCTCTTTTAATGTTAAAATCAGCAGGCTGCTTTTTGCCTAGCAACGCTGTAGCCAAGGTCGCTCACTTGTTTCAGTTTTTTTTTTTTTTTTCTTTTTTGCAAATGTAGATATGTTTGTGCAGAAGAGATGAGGCAACAGAATATGAACTTGGTTGTTAGGGTGTCATAAGAGCAGAATGACTTTGGTTTTACAGGTCACATCTGTGGACAAGTAAGAATACTGTAATTGAATAAATGCAAGATAATGCCATACTGTATAATGACGTACTGTGGAACATTTCATGTAGACAAGCAGCTGGCACACTCCCCTCCAGAAAAGTTACTAGTGCACATTTAAATACACAAGCTGGAAGAACTACACAGATGCCCCATTTTGCGGTTTCTTTGCTTTCCTGAAATGAACTCTGAAGTTGCTATGGGAAGTGTGTCATTGTTTCCTTACATTAATGAAACAGAAAGTGGCTGCGGTTAAATCTGATTATTATCTGATTTCTGGACTTAACTTAAAGAACATGAAAACCACAAGATCTGATGTGGGTAATCAGAGCGACAATGATAAGAAAGAAATGATATGATTTTGTTGTTTACATGTAATTTTAATATTTTTAATTTTTAATTTTTAATATTTTATAATATTTTAACTCCATGCATGTAACCACGGCCACTGACTCAGGTTAGAGCACTGCCAAGTGTGTGCCAATCACCCCATTCACATACAGGATAATGGTCATTCATAGGTGATCTTTGTGTGTAGTGATTCTCCCTATCCATGGGTCCAGAATGATGAAAAATTAGGACCGTGGCTATAGCGATTAATAATTCGAAAACAAAATATATAGCTTAAAGCTTTTGAATGGGAGAAAGTCCTTAAAATGTTGCATATATAACAAGAAGCTGAAACCTGTCTTTTGGTGCTGGCCTGTTTTTACACTGCTAAGGTACCTTTAATAATATATTCACTGTAACATATTATCACGTTATCATGCACTTCTCCTTTAAATCTTTGTAGGTGATAAACTACCGGCTCGTTGTGGCCTAGACTACACTCTCATCCTTCGCCTCTGTCTGCGTCCTCATTTCTCCAAGGCTACAGGTAGCAGACAGCAGCACGTATGCAAATTTAATAGGACATCTCCCCACTGCCACTGTAGCCCTGTGCATGGACTATTTCACCATAACAACAAGACAAAATGCACACCCCACCTCATAACAATGACAAATCTGTATTGTAGCAGTCTGGAATGTAATTAGTTCCCAATAAGCCTTTTTTTAATCTCAAATATATTGAATTTGAAAAGTGGAACACCAGCGAAATCTCCAGGCTAATTAATATGCTAATTTATGCAGTGGATTCTTGCAGGAAACCTAATCAGACCATCTTAACCTAATGGGTCAGCCACAGAGGAAGTCTAGTCTCTCAAAATCTTTAGTGAAATGACAGCTGTGTAGACTACATAATACATATAATTCAGCAAGATATATACAAGTTGTTCTGGCTCTTCCTGGCTATTCCAACCTCACCGTCATTACACAAATATTTGCATGCCATAGTGTCTATCTGGAAAAGACAATTTTATTTTACAATCATGTTTACATACTTCCAAGATAGCTCAATACCTTTACTCTTTTACGACTGGTAACAGAGCAGTCATGATGATGGAAAGCACTAGCTCACATCCTTTTATTGCACTGACTTTTATTGCTCATAAGTGCTATTAAACTCATGATTAAACTATATTTCAATAACATTCTAGCTTGAGGCTGAGGAGATGAGTGTCATCTGGTGGCCACAAAGTCACACTGCATGTAGGTTACGCCAGATGACCAGAAAGGTAAAAGAAAAGAGTGAAAAATAAGATATGTGAAACTATAATGCAATGTAGGACAATGGCTTGTTGTCTGTCTATTTCCAGTGACCTGAAATTGACTGTAAACTTAAGTATTCAGGTAAACATGTTAACAAATTGTAGAGTACACGTTGCATGTTAAATAAACAATATTCACAATATTCGTTCACAATATACACTGGTAACATTTTGAGGACTTTTAAACATTCAAAATTTTGTTTTAATTGCTATGGCAACGGTGTAATTTAGTTTTAACACCCTTGGATATACTTAAACCTGGATAGATTGTTTATTACAAATAGATACCCAAAGACGGACGTATATTTTGTCACTAAACCTACATACTTTATACTATGTGAACACAGATTGCATTACAGCTGTGACACACTAATGTTTTTACAAGACAAGAAAGACAGACATTTAGTATATCATAATTTGTTTATTTAATAACAAAATTATATTTAGCATTCATTGTGTAAGTGAATATAGCAAAGCCAAACAGAGTAATAACTGAATATAAGAAGCTTGGATATGGTATTTTTGCAGGTTGAGAAAAAAATCATAATGCTTTGAAAATGCACAGTTACAGACAAGGCCTTTGTAGTTTATGGCTTGGATTTATCTTTTCTGATCAACATATGTGATCACAGTTTTAACCCAGTCTGTGTCAGGATGGACACAGAATTCCTTCTCATTCATCATTGTCAAACTGAAAAACACACAGTATATACTCATTACACATATTTGTATTTTAAACATGTTGCCGTCATAATTTTTAAGAGCTGCCACACTTACATGATACCTGACTTGTTACAGTGTGAGCTTGTCCATCTGTACCTATCCACCCTCTTTTTAGGCAAGGGGTCTCTGACGAAATGAAAGCAACATTCATCTGGTGTGAAGGCACCTATCAAAAGAAAAAGGGAACAAAAATTATATAATGTAACAATGCATATAAAGTTAATATAAGTTATATAAAGTTAAAGTAAATATCTTACCGGGGGATGCATAAACAGTGAGGCAGGACAAAAGTACCATGCCCAACACAATAATCATTAGCTTTGCCATTGTTGAAGTTCCTTAGTCTTTCTCTGTTGTTTGAATTATCTGTGCGTCTTCTGATTTGCAACCCCTGCCTTTTATCCCTCTTCAGAGTGATGTGGTGTGGCGGGGTCGACAAACAGGTTCCATGACAAATACACGAGGCTTGAACAATCCGGCGATTGCGGTTGTGTGGTCAGTGCTTCTGAGTAAAAGGGAAATAAATGAGATGAGAGGAGGGGGACATTGTGGTCTGAGCAGAGCTATTTGTGCACAAGTGCAAATGCAATGTGGTAATATTTTCACTATGTGCATACAAAACAGAATTGCCTGTTAAAACCATAATATGTAACCCCACCAGAGTACATTTTGTTTATCAGGTTGAAGTGTTGTTGTATTTAATTTGCAGGGGCATTTATCATTGTTAAACTGACTTAAAACAAGGCCTGAAAAGTTTGCGACAGCTATTTATTTTATTTATTTTATTTATTTTGTTTATTTTGTTTATTTTTTGCATCAAGATTATGATTAGCAATTTCATTTTAATTCATCATGATTTAGTTCACACACATTCACATATTTCAGACATGTCTAGCTGCCTTGACATTTGAGAATGAAATTTTAAGTCTTAATTTAGACTTTGTTTATTGATGTATTTATTTGGCTAACTAAACAGGGACAGTAGCAAGGCAAGTTTATTTGTATAGCACAGTTCGTACACAAAGTAATTAAAAGTGCTTTACAGAATAAGAAAGACATTAACATTGGTTGATATGGCGCTAACATGTGGGAGAGATACTTTGGTGCTGGGCCATGGAGAGACTTGTAACAAGCAGAGCTGCTTTAAAGTCTATTCTCTGAGCAACAGGAAGCCAGTGCAGAGACCTGAGCACAGGACGCATGTGCTTGTGCTTCCTGGTTCTAGTCAGGACCCGAGCAGCAGTGTTCTGGATGTATTGCAGCTGTCATAGTGCTCGTTTGGAGAGGCCAGTGAACAGGTCGTTACAGTAGTCTAACCTACTGGAGACAAATGCATGGATAAGTCTCTCCAAGTCTGGTTTTTGACAGTATACCTTTGATTTTTTGCAATGTTTTTTAGATGGTAAAAAGCTGCAGATGTTACTGATGTGGATGTTAAAGTTCAAGTCTGAGTCCATTATTACCCCTAGATTTCTTGTCTGATTTGAACGTTTTAGAGAGAGAGACTAGAGGTGACTGCTGACACGTTCTCTTTGTTTCTGTCGGCCAAAGACTATGACTTCAGTCTTGTCTGAGTTTAGCTGTAAATGTGTACATGTGTGTACAGTGTATATTAATCAAGATTTCTGTAAATGTACCAGAATTAGCCAGAGAGGCTATTTTCAAGTCAGGTCCCTTCAGGTCCCTGCTGAGATGGTAAAATAGTCACCCTAAAAAACAACAAGGCAAGGCAAGGAAAGGCAAGTTAATTTGTATAGCACAATTCGTACACAAAGTAATTCAAAGTGCTTTACAGAATAAGAAAGACATTATAAAATCACAATACAACAAATAAAAACATAAATAATCACAAATAATCATCATAAAATTAACATTAAAGGAGAAGAGTGCAGAATAAAAATCTTTAAGTCATATGCTTTTTGAGCCTGAATTTAAACATTGTCAAAGTAGTCTCACATCTTCTTACATCTTCAGGAAGACTGTTTTTAGTTGCATAAAACTGAAACGCCGATTCCCCTGAACAATATTTAATAATAATAATAATAATTACATAAGGCAGTGTAAATAGAAACATACATACATCTATTAGATGTATGTATGTTTGACTATTAGGTTAATTAAAGTAGTAATAGGCTAGTAATTGATTAATTTGTTTTTCCATTTAAATATGGTAAATATTTTTGTTTAATTTTAGTATATTCAAATATTATGAACATATAGTTATAGAAAACCTCAAATATCACATCTTTTTCATATAGTGCAGCCCTAATCACTTTTACATTGCTGTGTGTGTGTGTGTTTTATGTTAATGAAATACACTTTTACAGTGAACACTACTGTAAATAGTACTATAATATACACAATATTACCATGACTATTACTAATTTTTACTTTTACTATCACCATTATTACAATGCTTGCTTATGTGGTCTGTAAAAGGTGTGGGAGGAAATCAGCAAAAAATAGCTGAGTACATAGAATTTCACGTTCCATTTCAAAGACACTATGGTTAGTAACAGGAAGTAAGAGGGTGACATAATGGTTAAAATGAAATTACAAGAACATTTATATTTATTAGATTCATTCACAGTTCAATTCCCTCTCTTATTTATCATTTACACATGCACATTACAGTAACTGTTCTTATTTAAATTACAAACTTATATTAGGCAATAATCTGATAGCATACACTACTGGTACCTGGGTTATTTTGCTGAAGATATGGAAAGTTTTATATGGAAACTGAAATGGAAACATGATTTATTCAGCACCTCCACCCTCTCCAAGCATTTGCACTCTGCCAAGAGATCCATTATGATAATATATTCAGTACTCAAACAGATGCAGGTTTAAGGGTTGAAGCAAACACTACAATAACACATCAAGTATTCTGGGAATCAACATTACAACAGAAAAGACAAAAGTCAGTGATTAATGCCGGTGCTGTCGTAAAGGTATAGTGGTTTAAATACAGCACTGAATAGATATTTCATATGTTTGTTTGTTTGTTTGTTTGTTTGTTTGTCTATTTTTTCAATATCTAGCTTAAATGTGGTCTCCTCCCATTTACGCCACACTCCAATCAGGGTGATGTCTTCCTTGGCATTTTTAGTGTATAAGCATAAAACTTTCATAAAAATACATAGACCTAACAGATCATTTTAAACAGTGGTAAATCTTTAGTAAAGTTGTTGTTTCTTCTTGTCAATGATTCTGCATGGCATTTTATCAAATGCAGCACTGCTAGGCAAGGCAAGGCAAGTTTATTTGTATATCACAATTCGTACACAAAGTAATTCAAGCTGCTTTACAGAAGAAGAAAGACATTAAAATCACAATACAACAAATCAAAACATAAATAATCACAAATAATCATCATAAAATTAACATTAAAAGTGAAGAGTGCAGAATAAAAACCTTTCAGTCATACGCACAGCTAAACAGAACCATTTTGAGCCTGGATTTAAACATTGTCAAAGGCCTGTCTCACATCTTCAGGAAGACTGTTCCAGGTTTTAGCTCCATAAAACTGAAACGCTGATTCCCCATGTTTAGTCCTGACTCTGGGCACCAGCAGGAGGCCGGTCCCTGAAGTCCTCAAAGTGCAAGATGGTTCATATGACACTAACATGTCGGAGATGTACACTGCTACTTGTAACCACTAGGTGGGTGTACAGAATAATCTTTTGAACCACACAGTAGGCCAAAAACCAAATACATGTATATTAATATACATGTATATTAATGGAATGTTTGTTTGGCATAGCAATATGGGAAACAGTTTAGCATCTCATCAGATGATTCAGAATTAAAAACATTTCAGCTTCTCCTTATAGATATAAGGCTGGGATCTAACGGTACAGGCTGCATAAAAGTGCATTTTAAATGAAAGAATCTATATTATTGTGTTCCTTTAGCTTTCTCTAAGCTTGCTAAGCTGCTTCATGGACAGCACACTGTTTTAGTGCATTTCCATCACTCAGTGTCCAGAGTATGGAAAACAACCCTGCCCTGTGCTGAAATGCATCTGCTCACATGCAACTTTGGGGAAGAATGATTTTATAAGAAGTTAGTTTATTGAACCTCACCAAGAGCAGGTGATAATCTTATCTTTTCAAATTTTTTCCAAAATGTGTAAATAGTAAAATATCAAGATGTAAATGTCCTGTTAACAGATGATACTTCTTTTTAAGCACACTATCCAGACCTGCTTTGTTTGCATGTTAGACACCTTCTTAGAAATGTGGTTCCAAGTGGTCCGGCTGGTCCTGTCTAAAATGCATTAGTGGATTCTAGTGGATTCTGACAGTACTAACATTAGACAGGGGCAAACTACCGGCCCCTCTCTGCTCTTCCTAAAACATAATGTTCCCAGATAACCTTCTGTATCAGGGAATCCCTCAGCCTGACACCGCTTACATAACAATGAGGGAAATTTTGTTCCTAGATGCTGTGCTCATCACCCACTACTCTCACAAATAAAAAGTATGAATGGTACTTACGTCATTGTAACAACTTATCTTTAGCCTTTTAGTTTTTTACTTGAACTCACTAAACCAAAGTAATATTTAGTTAACTTTTAGGTGTTGTGACGTGTTGTCAGACCAGTCACCAGGCAATAAATCTTATGTGGAAATTTCAATACACAATAGCATGATAAAGTTGGCTTATCATTGCAGTTTGATGAATTGCTGTTTTGTTTTCTTCCCATTTAAACATATCACAAAACACACTCCCACATACTGTACTACCTCTGCGGTTCTGCCCTTATAATTTTTTATGGCGGACGGGAAAGATAAATTTTATGTCAGATATGAGGCGAATTCTTGGAAAGATTTGATCAAAATACCAGTTCTGTGAAAACAAAGACCACAACTCTAGAACACAAGAATACTGCATTTCTGTGTAATCCCTCAGTCATCTTCTTCATTCCTAGCTTCTACTGCAGAAGAAAATTGAATTCTGTCAACTGGACAAAAGTTTTTAAGAGTGAATATGTAATAGTAAATGTAAATCCAAATTCAAAAATCCAAAAATGCAATAAAATGTAAAGAAAATGTATGATTTATGGACTTTGTTATACAATGGTGGGTTCTTTGTTAACAATTGTAATTCCTCATTGTCAGCCTCAAGCTTATCTGTTGGTCAACTCTTTAGAGTTGTAACTGTTTTGTTTAGAAGACAGCTCATAGTCTCTAGGTCAAAATACCTGATACCAGAGATACCAAAACTAGTAGCCTAGATACTCATTTGAACAGTATCTATTCTGAAAAATAAAATAAAAAAAACAAACCTTTCCCAAATAGCCTTAGTGTAATCTTTATGAGAACTTAGACCACATGATTATAAATGTAAAAAAACCAAACAAAACAAAACAACTATAACCTCTTTTCTCACCATGCTGATTCTTTAGACATTTGAGCTGTACTAAAACCACACCTGATAGATAATAAAGTTGCCATCAAAGTATCTAGATGTGTTTACAGATCTATGATAATGCTGATAACATGAGTCACTGTCTAAGTCTGATCATCATGACCCGCTCTCACACATGTCACCACGGCGACAAAGGGCAATTAACATTTTAGTGTAAAGTGCGACCTTGTGACTGTTCCCTCCACACACCGAAGGTTTAAGTTGTTAGTCAGATATAGGCGCTCAACTTTAGGCTGTGTTATCTAGTTACCAGAAGTATATCATTGTGGCATTAACTACTGCTACTATTAGTACTGCTACTGCTAGAATTACTGCTACTACTTTTACTATTACTACTATTACTACTAGACTACTACTACTACTACTGCTACTACTACTACTAGATTAGAATACATTTTAAGTTTACCTTCATAGAAAACCCCATACATCAGAATTAGAAAAGTTTTATTGCCAATGTCAGCGAGCAATATTCACAAATTAGGAGCTTTGGCAGTATGGTGCAACATACATTAAATTATTTTGACATTTTGTGACTTGAAAAATGTGAGTCTGCTTGCATAATGTCCACCCAGTCTTCTAAAATTACATTTCCCATGGTGCTTTGGGGTGTATGCATATCATATTGTGATGTATAGCTTCCTTGTACGTCTCTACACACCCATCTATCACATCTATTTAAAATGGCAAGGACAGCTGACAACAAATGCCCAGTACGTAACATGGGACCAAAAAAGTAAATTCAAATAGATAGTATTTTGGGTAGGTTTTGTCTTTCCTGATTTTTGTTTTTTGCCACTGCTTTGAGTTTATGCCTAAAATTTGAACTTCCAGGAAAGACCAAAATACTGCACTGAAAACAATTGTCCTGTTTGTTCCGCAGTTTCTCATTTTACTGAACTTTGGGTGTCTATGGGTCAAGTGAGAGTGAACAAAAAAAGTCATATCACTTAACTAAACTTAAAAGACTAATAATGATATTTAAAAGTTTGAAAGACATAGGAAAAAATAGACTGTTTAGGACTAGAGGATTGGTGCACTGGTTTGGATTGCTATGTTTAAAGGTACACTATGTAACTTTTCTTTTTTCCTCCATGGAGATGTTATGTTCCCTAGTATGGCACTAAATGTATTTATCTTGCATGTATTCAATTACCAATGTTTTATCACTTAAAAATACTTTGTACCAGGGTCATCTCTCCACAGATGTGACCTGTAATCTGGCGTCACTTGCATGTCTCCAAGTCTAGTACCATACTGTGTGGAACATTCCAGGCAAAGTAATAACATCTCCATGGACACAAGCAGGTGGCTGACCCTTCCTCAGAAAAAAGTTACACTGAACTTTTACGCTATTGTGCACTTAAGGTTGAAACTTGGCTAAGGGTTAACCTTACCTTAATCCTAGACTCCAAACATGTACATTCTCCATACACTAAAGTAAATAAAATGCACCGCTATAATATAATATAGCCATAAAACTGACATGTTTGTATAATATATCCAAAATATTATGATCCTCAAATAGCCCCCAATGATCTGCGTGTGAATGAGCGAGCAGAGGTCAAGGTGGGACACAGAGGAAGCAGCAGACATGAACCCCACTTCCTGTGAGAGCTTCTTCCAGTATTTGTAAATGTGCTTTAGTTATAGTGTGAGGGGATGAGGCCACACTAGCATCCTGTCACACTCACACGCACATGCACAATAATCCATAATCCATGTACATATGTAGAAACCTCCTGATAATGCAGTAATGTGGAGTATGTACAAGCGGATGGGCCAAGCAATAGATTTCAAACTTGTCATGATGTTGCTGTTTGGTGAAATGGAATCAATCACTGATAAACTATTTGTTATGCATTTTATAAATATGTCCACATCTATTGAAATAAATAACATTCATATCATTCAAACATTTATATAATTATATAAACTATACATTTTTATGGACACATTTTGCATTTTGATAGCTATCCAGTCATTAGCTTATGTGTGACTGGCTTACCAACTCTATTCATAGACTTCACATTAGCCTAACCGCATCCAGTCTGCAAGGATCTGAAAACTTACTATTCTACTGTATAAAAACATTATATAAAAAGTTGGAAAAGATTTATTCCAATGTCCAGGGCGCTGTTAATGTAGAATTCCTTCTTTTCATCTACCTGCCCTAACAGCAACAAGTAGATCATTTAAATAAGTAATGACTTAAAACTGTTATTGCATGCTTTATTTAATAGTAATAAAGAAAATGGATTGTTCTCTATTGTATACATTTAGACATGATATTTCACATGACCTGCACATACTGTATTTCCTATAGACCATACAATATACAATTTGTAGTGTATGCATTCTACTCTTAATAATCAGGAATATTTGGTTTATTGAAGTTGTTTTTTCCCGTCTGGTACAACTTAATTTATGTTTTTTTTTTTGTTTTTGTTTTTTTTTGACCATACACAATTGCAGCAGAGTAAATTAACGTTTATTATAGTTGGTGGGTATGTTGGCAGATCAGAATGTGCAAATTGTTACATATTTTTTAAAAACTAAATTGTTTTCCAGTTTACCAGTCTCTGTGTGTGGCCACTGTTAAATGCATCCATCTGCATGAGTTCATATTGCACAAACATTTGATGGGAAGAACAAATTTAGAACGTAACAGTGTGCTGAATAAGATGGGAGATTGTGTAGTTTGTGGAGGAAATGATAGTACATAAAAATTGCAGCGTGACAGTAGCTCAGTTGGTAGAGCGTTTGTCCACTGATCCAAAGTTTGGCAGTTTGAATCCCGATCTCAAGATAAACATCACTGGTTGAGCAATTAGTTCCACTGAACCACAGGTTGCCGGTGCGATTCGAGCTCCCACAGATGAATGCTGTTGTCTTGGGCAAGACAGGTCAAACATTTACAAGACAGGTCAAACATTTACATCTTCAGTGTAACTTCCGATCTTCTTTGTTTAACTTGCGGATTCTATGAAATTTAAGACAAAAAATTATGAGGTCACCTGTTAGTTTTCATCACTGGGTTGTGTTGATGTGAATGAGTTTGATGTGATATTCTCAGATGGAGGGCGGGGCCTATGTAACTCTATGAGAGATTCATCGAGTCATGAATATATTGACAGTAGCTCAGTTTGTAGAGTGTTTAGAACAAAGACAGTGGCATCAGATCAGAGTTGATCAGTGCTAGCTCTGATTTAGACCTGGTTTGGATAAGTTCGACCCATGTTTTAGTCTGGTTTAGCCCTAGGTTGTCCCAGTTTAGTCCTGATTTGTCCTGGTTTAGTCCTGTTTAGTCCTGGTATCGTAATTATCGTAATGGGCCAATATAGATTTTTTGAAGGAAGGTGCAGGAGCTGGAGGAGGAGAAGAAAGTGTGTGAGAGAGAGAGACAGTCCAAACTACAGCTTGGTTTAGATGAGACAAGAGACGAGACTGTGCTTCAGACAGAACAAGACCAAGTAGCTGGAGATGTTCAGGGGCAGGAGCAGGAGAACATCTCAGACCTCATAGTAGATCCACTAGAAGAGGTCCATGAAACAGTTGATACAGAGACTGAAAATAAGACAGAACAAGACCAAGACTTAGTTGGATTGTCTGTGATATCTTTACCTACACTGAATACTGAGGAGAGTAACATAGCTGCAGACACAAGTGTAAAGGCTAAACTGGAGGTGGTAACTAGTATCATCGAATGTCAAGAAGACCTCAGCACACAAACTGAAGAGACTGAGGAGCCTTCAGTTTTAGTTAAGGAGGAGTATCAATCTCTGAACTCTCCTGATAATGTTCTCGGTAATAGCAACTGCACTACGCCTGTCCAAAATGACATCTGTGGCATTATCATAATAGGTGAGACCGACAAAGCAGAGATGACAAACGAAGAATGTGATGCAATAGCACCATCTGAATTCAACCAGGACCAATCGACACCAACCAAAGCTGGTAGGAAAAGACAATGGAAAAAGCAAAAAGGAAATAAGACAGAACTTCCAAATTATCAAGGAGAACTGGCTGAAAACTCAAATACTGAAGAGACAGAGGAGACTTCCGATGCAGCCAAGAAGGTGTCTCATGCACCAAACTCTTCTAAAAAGGTCACAGGTAAGTTTTCTCGCACTAACCCCGCTGCGTAGATAAAACCTCTACATGAAACTGAAAAGTCTACCACTACTAACTTTGAAGAGGAGACAAAACCTTGTAAGAAATCTAAGGTCAAACCCAGCCTCACTCTACCACTGCAACTTTGAAGAGGAGACAAAACCTTGTAAGAAATCTAAGGTCAAACCCAGCCTCACTGGTAACAAACAAACTAAAAAGATTGAGGAGCCTTCAGTAAGATTGGAGATGGACTTTCAAACACCAAAGTCCAAAAATAATGTCCAAGATAAGTCTACTCACATCAATCCTACAGAGGAGCTGACACCATTCAATAAGACTAAGGTGAAACCCACTCGCTCTCAGCCTGCAAAGGAGGCCAAACCTGCCAAGAACCTTGATTATGAGCCCAAAGCAGTGATGGGCAGATGCAAAAGGCAGGAGAACTTAAAACTCCCCAAAGAACTGAGGAACATCATGGAATCTGACGACGAGGAGACAACCCCAAAGAACCATATTTTTAAGGGCTTTAGCAAGCTTCCATGGTGGCTGAAGAAGAGCGATGGGATGTGGATGCTTATCTGGAAAGAGTTATTAACCAACACAAAAAGCCCGAGAAGAAGAAGAAGAAGTAGAATAAGAAAAATAAGAAGCCAGGATCGGGCTCACTTGCTTTTATGTTTAAATACTGAAACACCTCACACTGAGACTGAGCCAGGTTTCAGTCCTGGTTTGAACTTGGTTTAGTCTGAGTTTGGATCTTGATTAATCCTATACTTTAAACCTTAATTGGGCTAAAGGAGGACTAAACAAGGTCTAAGCTGGACTAAAGCAGGACTAGCACAGTGACGAACAGGGGGTGGACAGAGGGGTAGGTAAAATTTGACTTAAACAACAGCTAATACATTTTTAAAAAAATCTAACATTTTATTAATCACCAATCCAAAATGAGTGATTAATAAAATTTAGCAGCCAGAGGGCATTCAACCAACATTGCTCATGGATTCTGAGTCTGAAGAGGCTGGAGGAACCCTGAAGGTGGATGTGCAGATGTTGGTGCAGAAGCAAACCAATGACACGATCAGAGGAGGAGGGACTGGAGGAGCCAGGACTGTGGAGCTTTCTCACACTTCCAAAATGATCATCTAATAAATAAATGTTTGAGCTGCAAATACTTGTTGTACTGGTGATTTGATTTAGATTTACAGGTAGGGCCATTTTTCTGACAAGAATTGCGATTGCAATTAGATTTTTTGTTTTAAAAAGAGTATTCTGTTCAAAGTTCACATTTTAAACAGGCCCAGAAAAATTTACAAAAAGACTGAAATCTGAACTGACAAACTAATACAAGAATCGCATTTCAGAACATGTTTGTACAGATCTAAACTACAGGGTTAGCAGCTTTTACACAGAATAAGACCCCATGGAGACACAGGGAGGGCATCTGACACACAGGGAGGGCATCTGCCACACAGGGACATTTCAGAACATGTTTGTACAAATCTAAACTACAGGGTTAAAAATGCATTATGTAATTTATCTGGTTGAGGGTCCAGCACTTACTTGTCTCCATGGAGATGTTATTGCTTTGCCTGGAATGTTCGACAGTATGACATTAAACTTAGACAAGAAGGTGATGCCATAAGGCCTAGTTACAGGCAAGATCTGTGGAGAGTAATTGGAGTGGAGATGACAGTAAGAATGCAAATTTTTCAAGCAGTTAAAACACTTGTAATCGCATAAATGCAAGATAGCAAGATAACTTTAATGCCATACTGTGGAACGACCCAGGTAAAGCAATAAGGAAACCAGCAGGTGGTGCATCTAATTATAAAAGTTACAGATTGCAGCTTTTAATGTACTGTGTGGATATCCAGTTCAGTTAAGACCTAAATATGAGATATACATATAGACATATACTGGCTTATGGATACAACATTTATTACATGTTTACATATTTATACATTCAACTCAAAGGCAAGAGACATTATGTAGCGTGACCCAATCAAACACATTAACATTTGTGACATAAATACCATACATATAATGGAATAATGATTCTCAAAGGGTCACTTAGTGGAAGCATCCCAGAAAGATAAGGAAGTTTTAATATCATCTTTGTTTTACTTGAAGTCAAATGTTGGAAAAATTATATAGAAATAATGCAATGTAAATAAGTAATATATTGAAAACCCCTTAGACCAGTTGAGAACCACAGAGCACAATATGACGTGACAACATCCAAACTTGAAAATTTGTGATACACTGCTCAGTAAAATATTATTACAATTAAGACAATAGTCACAGTCGTTCTTAAAGCATATTAATGAGATGTGTTTTCTTGCACTGGCTACAGAAACAATAGCCTCTCTCATATGGATTCACATGGCCATATCTTTCAAATAGTTGTCAGTAAAGTTAAAATACAATGCATATTGTACACTGTTGTTCATTTTATGAGTTGATCATTTTACAGATGTTTTGAATCATAATGCTGTTTGTATTGTTCACATTGTCCTTCCAGTAGTTAATTTCAGTCCAGTGTTGATTTACGTATATGTATTTCCAAGTAAAATCTACTATATCCTTAACTCTATTTCTTTAAGTTGAACATAAGGTCAAATAGTAAAATAAACTAGATCTGAAAGGCACCCTGTGAGGTTGTTGTCGCGGCTACACTACTGTTTACATTATATAACAGTAATTACAGGCTTCTTCATAATAAGTGTCTCACAGGGTAAACCTGGAAAAAAATAAGTTTGAATGCAATTTTCATCTAAAAGAATTATACATTTTCAAAGTAAAATGTGTTAATAACTGTTGAGTATCTAAACTGTTATGCTACATAGATGTATATAATTCTAATCTAATGGAACGGACTATCCTGACCAAGTTTCGGGATTTTTTATAGGTAAATCTACGTAATTTAAAGTATTTCTGCTGTTGGAAACACGCTGCCTAGCCTAAGTGGATTCCAAATAGATTTCAACAAAGCTGTGTTTTAATACAGAATGAGTTAAGCTAAAAAGAAAATTCCCAAAATGTCCAAGTCACTTCATCTTACAGTTTTACAGTTTCTTGTGATTAGTCCGACAAGATTACTTCTGAAACTGCTGTAAGTAGAGTTGGGTTGTCTAGGCTAGTTACTGACAGTCCTATGAAACTAATCCTCTATAATGTAGTGTAGAATCTACTCCTGGATTTTCCTCTTGGATGGGGGGACCAAATGTGCAGGCAGCTCCGGGGGCAGTTCATGTCCCTCTAATTTCACTTTAATGAGATGATTAGCCAGTGCAAACTCCTCGTCATCCAACATCCCGTCTTTATCAATATCTGCAAGCTTCCAGATTTTTCCTAGTACTGTATTGGGCAGCTTGGACTTCACCATTTCCTTCTTGGCATTGGCTCCGGTGACCTTCCCATTCACAGGGGACAGGGTGTAGAAAATCTCATCGTAAGCTGGTTTATCACGGGCCACTACCCACTCGGCTTCATCGATGCCCTCTCCCGCCCCCTCTCCGTACCCATGGCCGAATGGACCATCCAAAGTGCCGTCGAAAGCCCCTCCCTTGACCACTGGGTTGGGTTTCTGGGTCTCCTCTTGGCGGACCAGCACCATGAGGCTAGCGATATCGCTAGCCAGCATGTCGTCCACTGCCTCCAGGAGCTTGGGCTTCAATGGCTGGAACTTGGTCAGGTCCTGAGCTTGAAGTTGGTCCTGAACAAAGAGAGAAATTCAGAGAAAGTCAAATTATGATCAGAACAAATTATTATATGGTCACTATATATTTTGAAATACGCAGGAGTGACTTGGAACAATACTTTAACTAAATTTTGCACTTACTTTTTATTAAGCATTTTTAGGACTACTTTCTAAGATTTGAGTTGTGTACTTACAATAGATCTAATAAGAATAGTAGATTTGGTTTCAAGTTACATATCACATAATAGCAAATAACTACAGGAATGTCAGTGTGTATGGGGGGTAGATGAAAATGAGAAATTTTCAGAGCACTCGAGCACTGAATGAAGGACAATAGAGTATTATTCAAACATGTGAGAATGATTGAAAACACTTTGAGTAAGTTAATGATGAGCCAAAACCATTATGACATGGTTAAAAGTCATATAAGTCAATTTTACAATTTCACACTATTAATAATACAATAACACAGTACAAAGTCCCTTATACATAACTTTACCTGCATCTTCTTGAGATTGGGGAAGTCTCCAGGTGAGATCTGGTGCTCCCTTTCGATGCGTTTGTAAATGTCTCCCAGACTGGCGATCAGCTCTTTCTTTTTGTTTTCTTTCCCAAATACAGAAGGCATCTCTTTCTTTAAGGAGCTGATGATGTAGGCATGGACCTGCAATTAATCAAATAACGAATTCATGATAAACCGTTTGAGGCATCTGGCTCACAGAAATGATGCAGTCCGGCTGTTACCAATATAAGTTGCATTACTTTAGACTGGTAATTTGGCATGCAACCAATATGTGTGGTTTTAACTAAAATAAATAATAAAAATAGTTATGAAAAAAGTAAGAATCAAGTGATTTATAATGAACTAGGTCAGAGTCTTGTCTCATCTGGACCTGATCTTGGGTTGTATCTTCTGGGATTTGTGTTCTGTTCCACCCAAAACATCAGTGCTTAGAGGATTATGCAGTGTACATATAATATATACGTAATAATGAAATTGATTATTTATTGAATAATTATTACTTTTTCATAGATTGCTCACACATTTATTAAATGAAAACACTATTAAAATAAAAGTAACTTCACTCTGTTATCATAGGAATGTTTTTCTCTTATAGTTTGGTTTTATCCCAGGTCTTATCTCTGTTTTAAAGCACACGTTCCCTCAGTTGTCACACAGGAAAAGTCTATTCACATCACACTTGTTTGTTAAGTTTATCTGAGTGGCCCTCATTTGCTTCTCACGTCTCCTTGAACCAGGCTGATTTCCTCAACAAATACAAACCAGGAAGTCCTCCATCCAGGAAGAACAAGCACATATGTCAGGATCTATTAGTGATTTGACAGTGACGTGCTTTCTGTCAAGGTTAGCAGCTGGACTGGGTGTGGGTGGGATAAGAGATGAGTGGGAATAAATAGGAAATCAACACCTTTGGAGGTTGAAATATTGCCAAGAGTCAAATAATATAGTGCACCTGTGTCTCCAGGGAAGTTAATGCTGAAAAGTTGTCAACGTGTACAAGTGAAATTTCCAGACTGTGACACAAAATGTTGCTGTTACCAACTGGTCAAACATAAACTATGGCTACCAATAATACAGATAAAGTATATACACCTGCAACATATACAAGAGGTAGATAGCTGATATTTTATGTTGGGTACATATATGCAGCTTTCTGCTTATAAGCGCCATTTTGAGTGCTTTTCACCATTAAAAATTGCCTTGGCAACAGTGATAATGTTTAATCACAGCTAAACCTATGGATAAAAAAAATTGAGGCATACATATTGCCATTGTATTTGTACTACTCATTTTAAGAGATAACACATGCAGTTGGGATGAGGGATGGTGCTTGTGGATCTTGTAGCTGACTTAACATTTTTTCTAGCACTTACCATCAGTTTTTAAGAGAGGCCTGAAAGATTGTTCATAAAGCTCCCACAATTGTTTCACAGTTGTCTCTCAAACGTAATATAATATTTGATTGATATTTGACATGACATAACTGCACTATGAGGTTGCACTTGCCTTGGCTAGTCTTGCCCTCTTAATCAGATCGTTGAGTTTTCTGAGGGCAGCGTTTCTCGGTAAAGACTGAATGTCCTTGAAAAGGTCCTGCTCCTCGGCCTCAAACAGCTTTCTGTTATCAGGTATGAGGAGGGGGTGGGACCAGAAGGAGCCAATGTAGACACGGATCACCTGTCGGACACAAAGCACAATCAGACTAAGAGAAAAGAAGCCAATAAAAAGTTAATCAAATATAAAACATAGTTACACTGCTAAAACAGAATATCTACACCTTAATGCAGAATATTAATGTTTGAGACTTTGAGAATTATTACAGTACAGTTTGTTGATCTAAGTTAAGTTAAATCTGATTATTTTCAACATTTATTTTTAATGTTTCAATCTAAATGATGTATTCATGGTGTACACATTTTCCTTTGCTTTAGTTAACAATGTAAAGATGCAAACAATATTAGTTTTCTTGATTGTAGCCACTTTATGTCATGTGGAAGTGGTGATCTTACTTCAGGAGTGTTGACTATCTTCCCCAGAGACCACATCAGAGCTCCATACACTCTCATAAGCTGTTGAGTCTCAATCTGGTCGGCCTTGTTCAGCACAACTCTGACAAAACAAAAGCATAAAGTTACATTTTTGTAATACATTAAACATAAAATTAAGTTGTTTTTCTATACTTTACCTTATTTTATCCTCATGGTTCTTCAGGGCCCTTATCACCTCAGAAAACTCATCAGAAATATCCAGCTTGTGAGCATCAAACAGCAAAATGATCCTGTCCACTCTCTCTGCAAACCACTCCAGCACTGCAGCAAAGTCATAGCCTGCAAACAAGAAAAAATACATATAATCAGTCCTACAGTGTGAAATAACAAGAAATAATAACAAGATTTTGGGTTAAGAAAAGCACAGAAAAGGTCATTTGTTTCTTTGTGCAAAAAACAAACCAAAGCTTTGTACTTTCTACTCTGTTGCAATTTTCCCTAGAGCAATGACTCCAGGTCACCATGACAACGCCCTTATTACAACATGTTGAGAGAAAAGTACATCTGATTCCACACTGTTATTGTACAAAAAACGTAATGAAATATTTAGCAAAGAAAAGCATATTAGCAGATTTAGTAGACACCATTTAGTTAAGAAAATATTACGCAGCAAATAAATACTTTGGCTTAGCTGATAAAGATGTCCAAGCTCAAATGAATGGACCAGATATTAGAACATGGGTTATTGTCTGCATAAAGGCATAATGTGGTCAACTGTAATTTGATCTCATTGCACAGATCGTCCCCGCAGTTCAAGGACAGTGCTTGCTCCAACCTGAAGACATTCCACAATATATGAGACAGGAACAATGGACAATTATGAAGTGTACAAGGTAAAACCAATAGATTATATTATGTTATCTTATCGTCTTATTTTAATATTTTTTCAGTACATTACAGAACCATTGATGGCATTTGAGAACAGGTCATCAAGGAATCATGGACAAAAAATATTGTAGTGGATTTCTGGATTTTTCACAATCCTGAATCAAAATGTAAACACAGAAGAAATAGCATTGTATTATTTCATTATGTAGTTATTTTTTGCCATCATTTTGGATATGCCAGGCAAGTTAGGTATGTCTAAAAAGCTGAATTTTATCATTGTAATTAGTCAGGTTAAATTCTGAATAAATTCAGCAGCATAACATCTATCAACTTCTTGATACAAACGCTTAAATGAAGATGAGAAAAATACAAGACATTTGCAGATGACTGATAACCGGATCGGTGCAGCGTCAACGGACTGTTGTGGTGAAGAAGGAGCTGAGCCAAAAGGCAAAGCTCTCGATTTAATGGTTAATCTACAGTCCTACCCTCACCTATGGTCATAACCTTTGAGTAATCACCGATAGGACAAGATTGCAGATACAAGCAATTGGAATGCGTTTCCTCCGCAGAGTAGCTAGCTGGGCGCTCCTTCAGAGACAGGGTGAGGAGCTCAGTCACATGGGAGGAGCTCGGAGTCCACTGCTCCTCCACGTGGAGAGGAGTCAGCTGAGGTGGCTCGGGCATCTGTTCCAGATGTCTCCTGGACGCCTCCTTGGAGAGGTGTTCCCGGCAATCCCACTAGGAGGAGGCCCCGGGGAAAACCCAGGACATGCTGGAGGGACTATGTCTCTCGGCTGGCCTGGGAACACCTAGGGATCCCCCCGGAAGAGCTGGAGGAAGCGTGTGTGGAAAGGGAAGTCTGGGCCTCCCTGCTCACACAGCTGCCTCCGCAACCCAGCCCCGGAAGAAAATTGATGGATGTTTGCATCTAAATGATAGATTATTGCTCAGAGCATTAGGTCATAGCTTAATGTTGTTAGTGTTAAGTTATTGTAGTGCAAATGGATTGCTGTTCCATTTGACCATAACACAATTACCACCACACTGCTTCACTGCATAGAAGGATTACACATGTAGGATAATGTACAAAAATACAAGAAGGTTACATAGAGGACAAAGCATACACTGTTACAACTGGGAGATACCTTGACAACATGAATTTAAGTGGATCTTTCTTCACACAGGCCACTCTTGTTCACATGTCTGGGGTGGGTCACTGCTAAGACTCTAAAGCTAAAACACTATCCCCTCTCAAGAGACTGTGCAACCCAGTCCATCTGTCAGTGCTATTTTAATGCAGGAAATATGACTAAACTATGCAATATTTACGTAAGCAGCGTTGTGTATTCCCAAATCATGTGACGTGATCTGGTGAAGAAGAGGCCAAGTTTTCCACAAATTCTTCAAGATATCTAAGTCTTTTTGCTAGGCTTTTTTTTTGCAGAATCACTGAATACCTCCATATGGACATCTATGTAGAAAGCTATAGCATGAAAATTCTTCATCTGAAAATGTGAACACAAATTATGAAACATCATGTCAAATGAAAAAAAGAATGATACTTAATATCTAGGTATGCTATTTTGTGGTACATAAACTTAACAATGACAAGGAAATAAAAAAAATGTTTGCTTAAAAATCATTGGGAACGTCATTCTGTTTCTACAATTTACGGGTAAATAAAGCTTATGTTTTCTTATAAACAAAACATGTTTGATTTGACAACATGACAATTACAACAAGGTCGATAAAGGTAAATTGAGAAACCTGAAAGAAGTACAGCTATCCCAGTGCTTCTCAGATTTCAAGGTCTCCACAGAGATGCCATTGCTCTTCCTGGAATGTTGCACTATATAGCATTAGACCTATATTTTGAACTTATGGGCCTTATTGTTGTCTACTTTTCTTTGTAATGGTCTAAAAAGAATATAAAAATATCTGCTTAAAGATACAATAGAAACAATAATTGAAAACATGTTTCTTGTATAATTTTACTTGTAATTCATATTATTGGAATAAGGATTACTTGTGCCACAGTAGTCTCAGCTGAATCTTTGGGAAACACTGGGTGGTACTTGGAAGATGCTAAGTTTGCAAAATCCTTGTATAGTTCCCTAAAAAAATGACAAACCCCAAACCACTGACTGCTTTAACGCTACTAATAAAGTGGTAAATGACTTTTCCAGACACTAAGTTGCAGACATGAAAACAACCCAGTGAAAGATGGTGTGTGAAAAGGGCAGTGGTACAAAAGGAAAAACAAAGGAAAGTAAGTAATAGCAGTTATTTAAACATCCCAGAGTTGTGTAGACTGTAAGTAGTTGTTATGGCAATACAAAGATTTCATTGGGAATGTTGGCTATGAGACAAACTGTAGGAGTAAAGGAAGAGGGACCTTTGAGAACTTTGTAGAGGGTGGAAGAATTTTGAGAAATAATCCAGTTGTGATTGTTATGATTGTATTTGAATTGTGATTAGATTAAGATTAGTATGTTTACTAAGTTCGAATAACCAGTGCACAGAAATATGAACTGCTAAACCAATAAAATAGAATCACATACATCTGAGAACATGTTTGTAGAGTTTTTTAGTTATTACTACATAGTCAGTGCCTAAATATTAATTAAATATTATACATTTTTAGGGTTCCCTTGGCAGTTAGCAACAGAAATGGTATTTAAATAAATGTTTGTTGAATTGTCCAAAAATTGTCCCAAGTCATTGAACTTTTGAGTAAATGGATGTTATGTCAGTTTATGTGACCGCGTGCAAAAGTCTCTAAATTGTACACTGGCACATTGGTAGTGAAAATGCTAGAGGCTACATTTTTGCATTGCATCTACATTAAACACGTTAAACTAAATCACTGCATTATTTGTTGACACCTATATAGTAGCCCATAGAGTTGTGGGCCTAGTATCTTCCTCTACTTCCTGCTTTTTTAAATGAATGAAGCATAATCCTCTCCAACCTAAAACAAACACATGGGGCAAATGCAAAGGAAACGCTGACAGAGTGGTTCAGACTGCAGTGGGACCATTCTGTGACTGAATGAGACAGTGGCTTGTGTGTGTTATATGGTGCATGTGTTACCTCGACTGATTCTCTGTTTCTCTCCCGACAGAATTCCTGGTGTGTCAATCACGCTGATGCTTTCCAGAACGGGATTGGGCAGCTGTGCACAAACAAACCTGCAAGAAAAGAAAGAAGAGAGTTTAGAGTTGGGCTGCACCATATATCATTAATGTAGCAATATTGGCTGATGCAATAATCACAATCCATTAAATATATTGTCCCCTATGTGCATTATGGGTAGTTCTGAGTTTGGACCACTCCCAGAGCACAGTGGAATCGGGAAAGGGGTTTTTACTTAAGAATTTACCAAACACTACAAAATCTTGAAGTATACAGGAAGTATTCAAGAACAAGAATAGGAACAAGAACATATGAATAACTCAACAAAAACATCAGATAAAACCTATCAATAACACCATCTGGCAGAAATTTGTCTTTTTATTGACTGTTTGACTAAGCCATCAACCATTCTGGTTTTAATATAATTGAAATTATTGTGTCAAAAAATATATAAAAATATCGCTATAATATTGATATTGCCGTACTAAACAGCCATATTGCAATGTTTTACAATATCGTGCAGCCGTACTTCAGAGAGACACCCTGCAGAAGTGTAAAATGCTCCAATAACAAGCTATCTCTTCACTTTCTATCCCTTCTCTGTACTAGCCCCCATGTGCTTTGCTCTTTCCAGCTGTCTAAATACTGACAAGTTAGTGGTTGTCCTCACATGTAAAGTCAGCAAACATGACAAGGCTGTAAAACAAAGAAATACATGTCCCTAAAGGATGACTATGCACCAAGCATAGTTATTTTTTTTTCATTTCTTTCAATACAAATGGGACCATTAAGTTTGACCAGAGCAGGAAGTAGAGAGAAATTCAATCAGACAGGAATGTAGAGCTGTGGTGCCGATTCTCGCTTGAACTCCTCTTTTAGACTTTTTATCATTGTGTGCGTAGTTTGACAGAAAAATATGCCTTACAAAATATGACTTGGCTGGCTGTAATTCTACCATACACGGTTTCCTCGTCCCGTGGCTCTCCCTGACTTGGTCAAATGGTCTATAAAAATATGTGGTATAAAGTACAATTTGACTATATTATATTCTATTTTTCTCATGGCTGATTAAAAAAACCCAATATTGGCTCATATGTCTCATATGAAGTGATTCCATCTGTTAGATTATTAGTGGACAGCAGCATGAATATGTGAGCATTCAAACCGACTTCTCTATTTAGTAAAGACAATGGATACAGCTAGGCTTATCCTAAAACTGAATAGGAATTAATATTTACAGAAGGGGATTTATGAAGTTAGTGGTGTTATCATGTTCAGCCACCAAATGTGCCACTATATTAAGCAACTATCATAATAGAGAATGTGGATTGGATACATGATGTCACAAACCTTCAATTTCCTCAAAAAGTGAATTTTGTTGACCATTAATATAAAATATTTTTGTAGACTCAATCTGTTTTTGTAAATCGTATATATGTGTGTAGTGTACTGTATGCACCTGTTGAGGAATGCGTTCCCAAATGCATTGAGTTTCCTGAAGGGCTTCTTGGGGTCGACCACTAAAGCGTTGCCAGGGATGACGCCCTCGGTGTCGCCGTGCATCACCGCGATAAAAGAGTCTGTGGTGGGTTCAGGGCCGATCCGCATTCCGGGAAAATCCTGCTCCAACAGGTAGCTGTAGAAGCGATAGGAATATGTAGCATTAAGCAAAACAAGAGATTACCCAACAAACAGGACATGCAATCATGATTTTTAGGTATGCAACAACATGTTCATGGTTTTGTTGACAATTTGGAACACCTACTTGTACTTCCACTTTATAAGCTTATTATAGGTAGTTCTAATTTTAGTTATGTTAATTAAGATTATGGGTTGGCAAAAACTGTTAATTGAAAGAATAGAAATTCCTATATCAACTTGATTACCTTGAAAATACAACACGCCACAAGATTTATATTTTATATTAAAGGCGCACAATGAATAACTTCTCTGGTAGAGTGTTTGCCACATTCTTGTCTCTCCATGGAGATGTTATTCAGTTGCCTAGAACTGATCTATCTCCATGGAGAAAAGCAGTTTACGCCACCAAGCGGACTTACAAGTCAGGTCTGTGGAGAGGTGATTCCACTCACAGTGAGAATGCATGTTTTTTTAGGTATTTTTGAGCAATAAAATGCAATATAGAGAAGACACAAGAGAAGTTATATGTGCACCGTTAGTTGTAATAGTTCAATTGTAACACATAAGCTAATGAAACGGATTTTGCTTTTCTAAAGTTGCCCTGAAAATGAAGAATTAAATTACAGAATACTTTGCCAAAAAACATTTTTCCTATCTCAGACAGCCAACATGTCAGATGGCATGAGTTATCAGCTAATCACCACAAACCATCTGCTGCTTTGGTAAGCATTTCACCATGATCATAACATAACTGTGACTGATTGGAGACTGTCACTTTCTAATTATTAGGATTAACTACACAAGTCCAGTAACTTTAGTTAAAATAATAAAAGCCGTGAAGATAAAACTCCTTGTGAAACTTTTGACCCCATTTGTAACTGTGATTGGACGACACTACAGCTGATTCTGACCTCATGTTGGGTGTGAGAGGTTGAACCCACAGTTCTAATTCACCAGCATTTTTACTATTAGCAAATGAAGATTGGTGTGTTTGTGTGCACTTTCACCATCCTAACATTGTGACATGCACCATAAAGAAGGCTTAGGCAGAGACTAAAGGAGCTGTAAATCTTGTTAGCGTTACAGAGGAATGTGTGTATACATTTTAACAGCAAACAGATGTAAGCACGATTCCCTGACAATATCTCCTACCCCAACCCTTGAGCACACACCTTCATGAGAGAGTGCAGTGCCTGGTAGAGCCATCACTACATACATACACACACACAGGCTAGGAGGGAGTTGGTCCACTGCCTATGTAAGCAATATATCAAATGCATGTTTTATATCATAGGCATAATAGTCCAAGACATGACAGCTCCTATAGGGTAGAGCCATGCATCAAATTCTATACATTTATTACATCACAGGGCCCCAGGAACAACTATAGTTTGCAGTTAGTCTGGTCAAACAAGAACTATGTATAAAGAAGATTCAGTAAACAATGTATGGAATAGACAGATTATTTGGTATAGGCAAAGGAAAGTAGCTTTAGGGCCAAATAAATGTTATGTTAATAAGACTGAAGTTCAGCCTAGAGAGCTATTTAAGTCTTTTCAAAACCACAGACCACAACAAAATGCAATAGCAATTATGTTGGGAAACACTTAGGAGACTGGCCTACTGTTATAGACTTAAATCAGCTACTGTATTTTTGTCCTGTAAAAAGTGGACCAGCATACCATAATATTTTTGTAAACTTGAGCCCTGATCATCCAGTGTTGGTTAGAGATTATAAATCGTAATAGTTATATGCTCTATGTAAAACAGTATGATTGGGCAGATACGTTTTTAAATGTTCAAATTAACTTGTTGGGACATGGTAATGCATGTTGTTTCACTGAAGGGCATTTTACAGGAAAAATCTATATATGGTAAGTAACCCAAAGGAAACACGATCAGTTAGAATACAATGAGAGACTTTATCGTCAACACATCAGACAGAACGATTACATTTCACACACCATTTATTGTTGATTAGCTCAGATTAAATCATAGACCAGGTTAGCAGTTAACTTCTGCTAGGCCTACTTGGCCACTCCTGCTCTCCTCTGACACACAGTTACTCAGCACTTTGTACATTCTGCATCCTCCTGCTACAATGCAAGGTCGGACTGCTGACTAGAACTGTGCCAGACATTCAGAAATAACAGTAAGGATTGAAATTTACAAAACAACTTGAAAAATGGAGAAGATAACTGATGTTGGTGCTGTCAGATATTAGCAGGAAGTCAGCCATCCTCTTTAGCCTTTACGGGCCTCTGCCTCTAATTGCCCACAGAGATATGGGAGTGGATGGCTGTTAGTAGCTGGCCTGCAGTTTCAAAGAGGCCAAGCATCCAGTTGCTAATGTGTCTGTCACTGATGATGATGAGTTACTGTGAAATCGACAAAAGATGCTCAAAGGAAGGAAAAGGGATATTTTGCATGAACTAGAGCTTTGAGAACATTTTAATGAACCATAATAAGTAATCCCGCAAGCTCTTTCTACTGTATTCTTGCAAACCTTTACGAAAGTTGGACCAGTATTTTAAAACAATGTTGAAAGTAACTAAGATTCTAAAATAAATAAAAACTAGATACAAGTATAAAGTGAAATTTATACTGATGTGATAAAATTATTCATTAAAAATATTTGTGCCACCAAAACATTTGTGCCACCAAATCTTAAAAACATCCATGCGAATCACATAAGTTAATTTCCTGGTGTGTGGTAATAAACTCTTTTCATGGATTTGATTTCACAGCTGTGGCTTGGGGCGTGCTGTGTTTATACATACTGGTTTTATTTGCAGGTTTTTGGCCAATTTTGTATCATGGTGAAGTCATCTCTCACACATGCAATTTCCTAAGAACTTCAACTTTGAAACAGACTTTGGGTGTGTCTCCCTGCCACTCCTTCTGTCTTCTATCTTTCTGGTATCTCATTTGGGTTGAATGCAAATGTATGCTCACCGTATGAAGCTAGTTTTGCCTGTGGAGTATTGTCCCACCAGGAGGACCATGGGCTTGTTGTCAAAGTCAGCATCTTCTAACGCAGGAGAGTGGAATTCATGAAACTTGTAGCTCTCCTCCAATGGTAGAAGCTTGGTTTTGTAGAGTTTCTTCAGTCCATCGCTGACAGTCTGGAAAACCTCTGGCTCCTTCTTCCTCCTGTCATCTGTGCCAAGCCAGCTGAACATGGCTACAGTTGAATTTTCTTAATTTCCTCTTAGAAATACTGCTTGCTTTGTATTGGCAGGTGCTGAGTAAGCCAGTCTGCACTATAACACAGCTATAGGCAGTCTAATGCGACTATTAAACGTGAATGAATGAGTGGCCGTTGTAGTTGTGGCAATAATAGCCAATAGTATTTTATATTATGCCGATACTAATTAAACAGAATGTTGTAGGCTACTTCATTTAAATGCAACACATGCAGTCCATCAGTCCTCCATTGTCCAGGCCACAAAACACAGGCTATCATTCAAGGTGTAGCAAAGTCTAGCAGGTCTTAGCAGAAATCACAAAGCAAATGAATAATAATTGTAAAATTGTGCACGTCCAGCATCACGTTACCGCCTCAATATCCTCCAAAAGCGCACAGGAATCCCAAAAATGATGCACCGGGCTGCTGTCAGTAAGAAGGCTGGCACCGTTATTGTTGAAAAGCTCCTCCAATGAAACAAACCTGCACGCCTCTTCTGTGCTTATGATAGTAGCTTTCTTCTATAGACGCACTAATCGCTGTAAATCAAATATTTCAGCTTTTATTCTGTAACCTATGTAGCAGCAGCTGATGCGCACCAGCTCAATTTAAATGCCGATTCGATGGAAACCCGAAACCCGGCGGAAGTGCCCAAAGCCTGGCTGTCCGCCCCGCCGTGGTCCCGCCCAGTGATGGGAGATGAAGCCGATCAGGAGGCCGCCATGACGGACACAGAGAGGAGAGAGGACCCGCGGCTGTCAGAGCACAGCGCGCCCTGGTGGTTACAAGGGTGCAGGCATCCTCAGAAATACACTGAGAGCACTTTGCAGAGGTAGGGCTACAATTATGTATATAAAGAAATTTCCAATGTGATAAAATGTGGAATCTAGCTATACAAAGTTATAGGAACCTACATAATTTTATTTTAATGACACTGAGACTGATTATAAGAAAACTAATGTGAAAGTATGGGTTGATCTCACACCAACAGATGTCGCTATAATACTACTGCATACTATTTTGTAAATAGGCCTGTACTTTGATATGAATCAAATTGGATGAAGGTTATTTGAATAGTCTGTGAAATGCCTCAGTCTTCCTGGATCCATAGTAAAAGAAAAATATAAATTAAATATAAATATACATTTTTGTCCAGGTGATAGATTTTGCAAGTCCTATGTATTGTATTATCATTAAAAACAGCAAACATCCTTTAAAATGTGCCAGATTGCATCAAATTATCCTTTTTATTCAGTATCGTTTAGCGTAATTAAGCTTTTATTGGTGATGCAGATTTCTGCTTGTATTGGAACGCGCCAGTTTAAATTTAAAGTTTAAATTTCACACCTGTCTTTTGCTGCTAATGTGCCCAGAATCACACTTAAACCTTATGTATATAGCACTTTAAATGCACATAAAATTAATAACTAATGTATACCTTAAACATTTGAATTGTTTGTCCACAGGGCTGGTCTACTGAAACATCTCCTGAGCTGAAAGTGTTCAACTCAGGCCCTGGGTCTCTGGTTTAAGACGTAGGTGAATAGACAGGCAACAACAACAGCAAATATTGTGATGATTCATTTATAGTATAGCAAACGAGAAACATGGGATATTAAATTCAGGGTAAATGGACGTGTAACAAGACAAAATGCACATTCTACACAAAACATTAACACAAATAAAATGCAGGATATTTCAAAAGGTAATTCCTAGTAATTGCAAGTAGATAATAACACATTTTTCAAATGGCTAGCAAGTAATTATTGGATTAAATTATAATAAAGTGCTCCTGATCTTCATTCAGAAAATTCACAGATTACACCAAATAACTGTAGCCAGAAATAATGTATAAAAATAACATACAACATAAACATTAAATCAACTGGAATGTAGCATTTGAAATATAGAATAAACAAACATTAAAATAGATAAGCGGTCCTTCATTTGGGAATAACATGCCACTGACTTAAAAATATCCTGCATTAAAATACTAAAATATAATCTACATTCAGCCCTACAGAGTGCTTTAGTTTTAGGTAACGTTAAGATGAGGTAAGATGTGTTCAAATGTAATAAATTTTACCCAGACTGATGAATAGAGGGATAAATATAAGACGCATTTAAAGGCACTTACAGTGCCTCAAGTGGCATTAAACAAAGATCACTTTGATGTTTGTATAACTTAAGACAAGGGAATAGACAATATGTCTTACTGTATAGTAATTAATCATTTTAGGTACACAATGTAACTTTTGTTGTCCATGAGAAGTTATTGCTTTGCCTGAAATGTTCCACAGCAAGGTATTAAACTGTCTATAGATCTGTCTATCTCCATTTAGGCAGGCAGGCAACCACCAGACGAGGCTACAGACCAAGTCTGTGGAGAGACATGCCGAATACATGCTAGAGAGATAAGATTAATGCAATACTGTGAAATATTCCAGGCAAAGCAAAAATAGCTCCATGAGACAAGCATATGGCAGATCCCCCAGCAAAAATGTTCCATTGTGGGCCTTTAATGCTAGTCATTTGACACAATGAGGTTCCACTTTGCCAAAAATTCCCCTGTCTCCCATTGACCACTCTCGATCCTCTCTTCTCCTAACAGTGCTTCATCTTCTGATGGCTGTCTCACGAATACAGTTTCCAAATTAGGTGGACCTCCTCTATCCCTCTGTCCAATCCCCAAATCAAGACCTGGTATTATTAATGTCTTAGTTTGGGGACTCCAGTCAAGATGAAGAAAACTGTCTTCCTGTTCTTGAGAATCCACATCTTCTGTGCCCTCTGCTGTAGACAATCCTAAAACACCATAGTCATCTGGCAAGTCATCTGATTGGTTAGTTGGCTGTTCTGGGCAGACATTTTGAGCAGCATAACCCATAGAACTGATTACACTTGCCCCACCGGTAACAACTGAACTCTCATTTTGATTGAACTGTAATTGCAAGGTCCCTGTTTCTGAATTTTTTTGCAGGCTTAAACCATGGCGATTTTCTACCGGTTTACTCAGTAACGGAAGATGCACTGACGATAGTGATGTTTGCAGGAAGGAGTTTTGGGAAGCATAAGTTCCCGCAGAAGACGCAGCTTCAATTTGCACCTCCTTCGGCTTGTAACTTTCCATTTGACATTTCCCAGTATTGTCTTCATCTGCGCTTTCAGGTCCTTCATCATTGCGAATCACAAACGCGTAGTCAACCGATGTCTTACGAACGGCATCAACAAGGCGTGGAGCTCTATGTCTCTGAGGCGAAAGGCTAGGATTTGGTAAAAGTGAATTTGGCAACGTGGAATATAATTTGTTAAGTGGCATCTCATCTTTAACAACCGAGATGACAATTATGTTGAAATTATCAGGTGGTATCGGCAAAGGTGGAGGGAAGAATTCCTGATTCTGTTGAAAAAAAATGTTGTCAGTTAAGTGTGTGTGCATTTGTCTTTATATTCAATAGGTAAACAGTGGCCATGTTCACATGCACACCAAAAATCAGATCATTATCTGATTTTTGGAGTCATGAAAGCAGTTAGACACACCGTTCACACCTTTTGTAGGTTTTAACAAGGAATTATACAAAAAAGGGGCAAACTAATGTGGCAAAGACAAAAATGAAAGAAAAACAGTTGAAGATTGCAAAAGTTATATCCAAACTCATTGTACTATGTCATCCAAAAACAACAGTTACTCTAAAAATCCTGTATAAACACATGTCACCAGAGGTTTTTGATTACCAGATTTCTTTTGTGCATGTAAACACACCCAAAATCAGATCTAATTATTGGGTTATTCTAGTTATGTGATTTTTACTGGCTATGTCAATGTAGCCAGTGTTATGATGAAAGATATGTTTACATTTTTCTTACCAGGATGTAAGGGCTCCTCTGATCTGTTCCCGACAAGTATTTGTGGAGAACGTAGCCGCCTACTGCCAGCAAACATAACAACACCACTGAAACTGTTGTGCAGATAATTATTTTCTCAAGTCGGTCAATGAGTGGAACTGCAAAGAGACATGACAATTATTTATTATTTACCATGCTGTGGGTATGAAAGCTGAGTATTGACAAATGATTTGACAGGCAACTGAAGATTTAGACTTTAAGTTACTTTAAGTTCTGCTTGACCAACTGTTCTTAATGCTCTAATTTAGTATAATTAGTTTGATCATAGGGTTGAGGTAATGACGACAGCAAGTGGGAGTAGTAGCAACATTTTTAGTTGCTGTCTCATTCTAGTACTACTACACATAGTACTTTCATGCAATATCTTTTACTTCTTCCAGTATTTTGATATACCAAACTAAAGAGAAATTTACCTTAACTTTAAAGCCGCGTAATTTATCATAAACAACATTCAACCCAAACATCAAGGAAGTCCAATTCTACTTTCATTTATGTATCCAGTTCAGTCTCATTCCTTTCAAGTATTTTAGCACTGGGTAAAAAATGTTCTCAATGTCCCACACAGAGAAACTTTTGGTGTTACCTTCAGGTGTGGGGATGCAGTGCCATGCAGAGGAATGATGTTTGGAGGGCATATGCCTGTCCTCTATTTTAGTTTTAGCAGAGAAACAGTATTCGGTGCCTTGATCCGCAATGTGATACCTGAACTTGTTACTGCTCAATGTGAAGTGTCGCTATAAAAACACAAAAAATGACAGTGATTTTAATGTAGTATGACAATATTAGGACAAATACAATATGAGGGCTATACCGATACTTACAATAACTCCAGTGTGAGTGTTGTGGATAGAGAGGTTATAGGTCATGTGGGGGTATAGTGTCACCATGGAAACTTGTGGAGTGTGGTTGTGAGGAAGGTATCTCATCGGTCCTTCCATTGTGATAATCACATATTTGTCATCAACTTCCAAAGAAACACGTGGAGGGCCAAATTCAGCTGCAGAAAAATTTGGAGAAAAGTTTTGACAGTTATTATAAATTTACATTCATGTTCATATTGTGTGGTCAGTCACACATAAAATTGACACTAATAACAATTTTAGGCAGTATTTGTATTTTATTGCATTTCATAGTATTAAAAGTAATTTTTTAGTTTGCTGTGATTTGCACATTATGCTTTGGACAATTGACAACTTTCCTCACATGAAACAGATTCAATAATAAGTAGACTACATTCATTACTTTGCAGTGGTAATAAACTCTGTAGCTATAATTTAATATGTGATATGTGAAGTAAAATGCAACTTGTACTTAAACTGGTCATACCATTTTGAGAATGTCTGTTCTCAGAAGCTAAACAGGGTTGGGAGATTGCTGCTGT
>KN485695.1:45659-69637 GCA_000787095.1 Periophthalmodon schlosseri
AAAGAGTGTTTTTATTATCATGGTATTGGAATTGGTATTGAGTATCGAGTCTATTTCTTAGTCTTGAAATCGACTTTGAAATTTTAGTTTCTTAATAAGTTTCTTAATAATTGGCTTTTTTATGCTTTTTTTAAACATATTAACTGCAAAGTCTAATTATACTGTGATTTTAAGGACACAAAATTTTAAATGAAAGATTTTGAATTCTTTGTTTTTCTTACCCTCTGTCCTTGTGCGTCTCCGTTCTTTTATAATTGGACCCCCTTTATATTTCTTTGCCCCATAACACTTCCCTTGTCTCCAGCATAAGCAGCGCTGTCCCGTGCTGGAGGAGCAGCTGGTCGACCTTGTGGTTTACGCCATGGAGCGGTCCGAAACAGAGGAGCACTTTGACGCAGACATTGGAGGGACAAGTCAGCTGCTATGGCAACACCTCTCCTCCCAACTCATCTTCTTTGTGCTGTTTCAGTTCGCTAGCTTCCCACACATGGTCCTGTCATTGCATCAGAAGGTAAGAGAAGTGGTTAATTGCAGTAAAGCAGACAAATGTGTAAAGTCAGTTATGAAAAGTTGCTTCTCTAATTAAAATACTGTTTCATAAATATCAGAAAACTGGACATAAAAAACATTCTCTGTTCAAAACACATTGTATAAAATGGGTATAAGCAAGCAAAAGTGTAAATGTATATTTCTTAATACTAATTGGAAATATTTCAATAAGACAGCAGGCCTGTTTTTACTGCAATTATCAAATGGCAAAGCTGAAATGATTTAGATATTAAAATGTCCTCAGCAAAAAACTAAATATGTGGTCTTTTTATAGAAAACTCGTGTTGTACCACAGTAGTTTAGATCTCTACAAACATGTTCTGTATTAGTTTATCAGTACATATTTCAGTCTTCTCACAAAGGTTAATGCTGAGTTGTTTACAATGTGCACTCTGAAATTATCCTACTTTTTAAACATAGATCGCAAATCGAATCTCAAGAAAAATCCCAATTAGATTTCTTTCCTAAATCCATAGTTTTTACATTCTATATGGTTTTCAAACTTTTATGAAGTTGGGTTTGGAGTAAATGTTTGTTAGCAGTTCTGACTTAAGTTGTGACGTGTCTGTAGCTTGCAGGTAGAGGCCTCATCAAAGGGAGGGATCATCTCATGTGGGTGCTGCTGCAGTTTATATCCGGCAGCATCCAGAAAAACGCCTTAGCCGACTTCTTACCTGTCATGAAGCTGTTTGATCTGTTGTACCCTGAAAAAGAGGTATTCACTATATATCCACTAAACATCATTGGTGTTAATATGGAGGGTAAATGCATTTTACTAAATGTGTTTTTCTACTTTTTATTTTAGTGCATTCCTGTTCCTGACATCAACAAGCCTCAGTCGACTCATTCCTTTGCAATGACCTGCATTTGGATCCATCTGAATAAAAAGGCTCAGAGCGACAACTCCAAACAACAGATTCCCATCCCACACTCTCTGAAACTACACCATGAGTATGTGTCCCTAAGAGGAACCTTTTTTGTTTTGTTTTGGTTTGGTTTTTTTCATAAAATGGCTAATCTTTTTTATAAATTCTTTTTATTTTCTCTGGGCTAAAAATATAATTTAACCAGGAATAATGAGCAAGTTTAAGGATCTGACAAGTCCAACCTGTTTGAATCTGGGCATCTCTCACTCTTCATTTTGGACAGTGATTTACACATAAAAACCCTACATATAAAAAACACTGACTGTACTGCTTGTTTACTTGAAAGGTGTGAAACAAATACATTAAAACTGCTCCAAATTGGCATCACAGGGTCCAGTAACAATTACATTTTATATCATATTACCCATTAAATATAACATTATGAATAGCATTAATACGTAACGGCCTGATTGGAACAGAGATTCATTTTAATGTGAAATTTCCTTTTAAAAATGCAACAATAATCACATCTATATTTTATTATTAGCAAAAATATATACAAATTCTTCTCTTGCTATAGGTTCCTCCAGCAGTCCCTGCGAAACAAAACCCTGGGTATGTCCGACTACAAGATTGCTCTTCTGTGTAACGCCTATAGCACTAACTCTGAGTGCTTCACGCTGCCGATGGGGGTCTTGGTGGAGACTATCTATGGAAATGCCTCTATGGGAATCAACCTGCCTGGAACCAAGTGCATGGCATCTGGATCTGTCACCCCATTGCCCATGCACCTGCTGGATTCACTTACTGTTCATGCAAAGATGAGGTATACAAGATAAATATAAACCTAAGCTGTGCTCTGTTTTCAAATTTGGGTCTAAATATTTTTGTTTTTCTTTAGTTTGATTCATAGCATTGCCACACGGGTGATCAAACTGGCCCAGGCGAAGTCGAGTGTGGCTCTGGCCCCTGCCCTGGTGGAGACCTACAGCAGACTGTTGGTCTATATGGAGATAGAGTCACTGGGCATCAAAGGATTCATCAGTGAGTTCAATTATTATATAGTACACACTGAGGGTACATTTACCTAAACCATAGCCATCATAAATCTTTACAATTGCATATTAACAGCGATTTAAATTGTTATTTGTAACATTTTCTAACACATTAGTTTATTTGGAGCATAAAGCGTGTAATTGAATTCTATCTGTGCAGGCCAGTTACTTCCTAATGTATTCAAGTCTCACGCCTGGGGCATCCTTCACACTTTACTGGAGATGTTCAGCTACAGAATGCATCACATCCAACCACACTATAGAGTCCAGCTGCTGAGCCACCTCCACAGTCTGGCCGCAGTACCACAGACCAACAAGAACCAACTGCATCTATGGTAATGGCAATACTAACATTTAGGGGTGGGACGAGACACGTCATTTTTGACATTATGTATCATAGATACATTTTTGATTTACTGTCATTGTATCACTGTTTTTGGAACTACAGTTTCTCAATAGATGCAACTAGTCACCTCTTAACCACCACTTAACCATTTTCCATGTAAACACATGGAAAACGATAATGTTTCTCATGTGGGCAATTTTGTCTTGCAAGATGTTGTGGCAGGAGGTCTTGTCCCATCCCTACTAACTTATTCATACAATAATCTTGGGGGAGCAGCCTTATTAATACCTGAGCCATATGTTTTTTACAGTGTTGAGAGCACAGCCTTGAGGTTGATCACAGCTCTGGGCAGCTCAGAGGTGCAGCCCCAGTTCACACGCTTCCTCAATGACCCAAAAACCGTCCTGTCTGCTGAGTCTGAGGAGCTGAACCGAGCCCTTATCCTCACTCTGGCCCGGGCGACTCATGTCACTGGTAACTGCTACGAACTTGTATTATTGTATTGATTTAGAACCACAACCAAATGACGGAATCCACTATCTAGGCCAATAGAAATATATATGTAGTTTTTATGTTAACTGTAGCATTTTCCGACACCAGAATAATCATTTTAATGTGTGCAAATTCTATAGACATTGCATGGTAATTATCACAGTTGCTATTTGTACTGCACTCTGTAATTCACCAACATGGCAGTACAATTTGCTGGAGGATCAAGGCAGACTACATACAAACTAACTACATACTTCACAACTAAATCCAAAAAAATGCCTGTGGTGAAATCTGCTAGTTAGTTATGTATTCATGTTGTGAAAGCTGAAGTTGCAGACAGGAGTGCTAAATAAAGACAGAAATGTTCTAATACATTTTAATGTTTCAAATTGTAACTAATATTTTTTACTGTGTCTGCCGAGGTGCCTCTTGGCCAGGTCTCCCTCGAAAAAGAGATTTTATCTCAAGGGATTTCCTGGTAAAATGTTAAATAAAATAAATAAATAAATGTTTAATACTTTTTATATTTTGCTTTAGTTTAACCTCCAATAGAAACTTCATCCATTTGTATTTCATAGACTTTTTCACAGGGTCTGATTCTATTCATGGAACCTGGTGTAAAGACATTCTGAAAACCATAATGGACTTCACTCCTCACAACTGGGCCTCTCATACTCTGTCCTGCTTCCCTGCTCCGCTACAGGTAAAACCAAAAAGCACAACAAATTCAACTCAAGCTGTCCTTTCGTTCTACGGTATTGCATTTGATTTTGTTCTTTCAGGCTTTCTTCAAACAAAACAATGTGCCCCAGGAGTCCCGTTTCAACCTGAAGAAAAATGTGGAGGAGGAGTACAGGAAGTGGAAGTCCATGGCCAATGAGAATGACATCATCACACACTTCTCAATGCAAGGGTCCCCTCCACTGTTCCTGTGTCTGCTGTGGAAGATGCTGCTGGAGACGGACCACATCAACCAGATAGGCTTTAGGTTTGTGAATGCACTCTGCTAGGACATAACTGTTCTGAATTTAATGGTAAACGAAAGCATAGATCAACAAATTCAACTATTTTAAGTACGGTACCTCAATTAAAGGAACTGTACCTGATTTTTATTTCATGTTAAGTAATAGTTACAAACCAGGAAGTAATGCTGATGCGCTGTTGGCAGGCTAGTTGTTGTTAGCAGTGATGTAATGGCTTTGACTCAGGAAAGTTGTGAAATGCATTTATTAACTGAGCACAACATATAATTTGGATGCTAGGAATGCCTTAGGGAAGTTTGGACTGCTGCAATCCGTTACGAATGAACTAGTTCTGTTTTACGTATTTTTAAGACAGCAAAATCAGGTACAGCCCAAATTAATTCAATATTTTTAACAATTACCACTTACATATTGTTTAAAAATCAGCCAGACGCCAAAAAGAGACCAGCCGGAAGAGCAAAGTTAAACAAAAAATTATGAAACATGGTGTCAAATATTTATTTTATATATTTAAGCATTTGTTTATTATGCTAATTACGATTATTACAATCAAAGCTTGTACAAAGCTGTACAAAATTCAAATGAATTGTCGTGGCAATTATTTTATTTGCGTATACTTAATGGTATAAAGAAATTACTTTATGTTGGGGACCATATCATAATTCTTCTACAGTATGTTGAAGTGATTACGAGTTTCACATCTGATGTTATGGCATCTCTAAATGACTGTAATTGGCCCAGAGGGGATGTCCCTCTGGTCTCTAAATAACATCTGTTTAGTTAATTGATCCGGGGGGAGGGTGCTGTGGTGATGTTGTGGTGTGTTTTGACTGAATGCTGCTTGTTCTTCTCTTGTTGAATGTATGATGATGACTGCAGAATTTTAAAAGTTTATCTATCCATCTTCAGGGTTCTGGAGGGAATCGGGGCACGTGCACTAGTGGCTCACGTGCGCACCTTCGCAGACTTCCTGGTTTACGAGTTTTCCACTTCGGCTGGAGGACAGCAACTGAACAAGTGCATTGAAATCCTCAACGACATGGTGTGGAAGTACAACATCGTCACCCTGGATAGACTCATCCTCTGCTTGGTATATACACACTCTTACTGTATATAGGCTTGACACAATACACAACATTTCGAAGCAACAAGCCGCTGCTTTCAAGATAGTGAGGTACAGATCCTATTGTTAGGAAAGACGATCCATCTCTGAACAGAAATGAAGGCGATAGCCAGTCTGAGGTCCTGAACAATCATGCTAAATATGACTCAGGGACAGTTCACACTTAGTGAAGGGAACAATCATGCTAGATATGACTCAGGGACAGTTCACACTTAGTGAAGTTCATTAGACTTAACTAACAGCAGATACTGTTGACACAATTAGTAGTTAGTATCTATAATGTGTCAGCGATATCTTAAATATTCAATATTCCACAACTCAAATATGAACAACACATACTTGTGAGGATAATGGGAGCATACAATAAATATGAACCTCAAAATCTGTTGATATAGTAACTATTATAAGAGCCCTACAACACCTTGTACTTTTGTAATTTCCTTCAATCCTGCCTCATGTCAAGTTCTGGTTGACACATAATTTGTCTGTGTCTGCAGGCGATGCGCAGTCATGAAGGAAATGAAGCCCAGGTGTGTTACTTCATCATCCAGCTGCTCCTGCTCAAGCCCAACGACTTCAGGAACCGAGTGAGCGACTTTGTCAAAGAGAACGCTCCAGAGCACTGGCTGCAGAGCGACTGGCACACTAAACACATGAGCTACCACAAGGTCAGCACTGGTTCATCATAGTACGGGTGGCATATGCTATAAGTAACAGCATGTATTTTATGTATTTTATGTATTTTATCCAGAAAGTTCATAAGTGACTAGAAAGGAACATGCCAAAAAAAGGAATTGGGTAAGATGATTACAATGGGGCTACTAGGAAAATATCTGAGGTTTAGGATCAATGTGGAGTGGGTTGGATGTGCTGAGGATGTAGTTGAGACATGAACCTGTCTCCCCAAAGTAGGTTACTTTATGAAATATGTATCTCTTATGACTTATTGAGTATACTATATTTTAGTTCAAACACAATTCTCTAAAGTAAGACACCCTTAATAATGCAAAGGCAGTATACAGTATCAAATAAAACCATCTTCCTTCAGAGCAGCGGTGGGAAACTATTTTTTCCCAAAAGCCATATCCAAATCCAGGCATGCTCATAAGCAATAAACAGGCTGCAAAATTCCCAGGTTCGCTTTAGAGTAAAGTTGACATTGAGGTCTATACAACTCATAAAAAGTTAATCTTCTCTTTCATTTGTGCAACCGTGTGCATTATGTACATGTTATTTGATGTTTCTTTTTTTCTTTTTTTTTTCCAGAAATACCCAGAGAAGTTGTACTTTGAGGGCCTTGCTGAACAGGTGAACCCTCCCCTGCAGCTGCAGCCTCAGTACCTCCCGATCTACTTTGGAAATGTGTGTCTGCGCTTCTTACCTGTTTTTGACATCGTCATCCACCGCTTCTTGGAGCTTCTTCCTGTTTCAAAGTCTCTGGAAACTCTGCTGGATCATCTGGGAGGCTTGTACAAGTTTCATGGTGAGATCAAAGTCTATATTAGGCAGACCAAGACTAAAGTTGCACTATGTAGCTTTTCTGCTACCTTCTTGTCTCTATGAAGACAATATTCCTTTGCCTGGAATGTTTTACTGTATGGTAGAAGAGGTGGCGTCACCTGGGCCAAGTTATATATAGGTCAGATCTGTGGGGAGGCGAATACGCTCACAAAAAGAATGCATGTTTTTCAAATAATTTTTGAGAAATAATTGGAATAATTGTAGGACGCATAAGTTAAATGTCATAATGCGGAACATGACAGGCAAGCCATTAAAATCCCACTGGAGACGAGCAGATGGCTGACCCACAAAAGTTACATAGCTCATCAATAACCAAAACTAACCTTGGATGATACCTGAATACAAACAAGGAAGCAATTCTATTAAGTCATGTGTTTGTTTACAGATCGTCCTGTGACATACTTGTACAACACCCTTCACTACTATGAGCGGCATCTGCGAGACCGGACAAACCTGAAGAGAAAGCTGGTTCATGCAATCATGTCTTCTCTAAAAGTATGAGGAAAAGATGTATTGAAAAACATACCCCTAACCATTTCCAAAAATAATTGTTGGCATTCCCCTGATTTTCCCAAGGAAGTTTTCTTTCATAAATTTATATTTCATTATTTTTGTTTTCTTTGTAATAGGATAACCGCACCCCTGGTTGGTGCTTAAGTGAGACCTACCTGAAGTTTGGTATGAACCCCAGAGAGGACAATGTGTGGATCCCAGACGACACTTACTACTGCAAACTCATTGGACGCCTGGTGGACAATATCCTTTATTAGGCATTTACAGTACTTAATTACACCCTAATAGAATAGTCCAGTCTTTATTGGGTTTTAAAGCCAAGAAATCACTAATGACAAGCCCGTTATGTATTAAACTGTGTGCAATAGACAACTTTTTTTTTTCTTTTCTTAATTTCTTTGTGCCAATATTTATGCAAGTTATGTAAAATAGCAGAATTGTTTTATAATCTCGATAATGCCTCTTTTGAATGTACTGGTAGTTACATACTTAAGCTGAATACTATATTTACTCTTACCATTTACAACAGAACTGACTTTTCTTTGGATAAGAGGAGTTTGAATGCAAAAATATAACTTCCTACATTTTTAGGTTTTATGGCCATCTTCAACTCTAATATTGAGCCTAGTGCACAGCTTTTATTCTGCCTTTGAAATCCTTAACTCCTTTGTACCGATGGCGGGCAAATCCCCAGGGCCCTTTCCAAACTGTGACTGGAGGTTCAATGAGTTCCCGAACCCTGCGGCCCACGCGCTGCACGTCACCTGTGTGGAGCTGATGGCTTTGGCCGTGCCTGGAAAAGATGTGGGGAACGCCCTGCTCAATGTCGTCCTGAAAAGGTTAGAAACTGGATAATACTTCAGTCATGTTTTCAGCCTCACTTATTTTATAATTCCCACATTGTACCTACCAACAACCTACAGTAAAGGTGCACTATGTAGCTTTTCCGGGTCCATGGAGATGTTGCTGTTAGAACGTTCCACCTTATGGCATTATCTGCAAAGAAACAGGCAGATGGCACATCAGATCTGAAGTTACACTTCAGATCAGTGGAAAGGTGACCCAGATCACATTAAAGATGCATGTGTTTTTCAAGGTATTTGAGCAATAAAACATCTATCCATGCTGTGCAACATTCTTGGCAAAACAATAACATCTCCATGGAGACAAGCAGGTGGCAGGCCTCAACAGAAAAGTTACATACTGCACATTTAGCAACTGGTAACAACAATAGGTTGTGCATTACATTGTTCTTAATGAGATAAGTAATATGGTTAAAGTATAGAGTGAAAAGTGTTGCCATATTTTCTAATGTAAATACATTTTTTATAATTTTGTTTTGCAGTCAACCCTCTGTGCCCAGGGAGAACATCACAGCCTGGATGAACGCCATTGGCCTTGTAATCACTGCGCTGCCTGTGAGACGACCCTGGACACTTTGACAAATGACGCCCTTGAACACAGTTAATTTTCTTATGTCCTGATCTGTCCCTAGGAGCCCTACTGGATTGTTCTTCACGACCGTATTGTGTCTGTAATTAGCTCGCCTGTGCTGACTTCGGAGACGGAGTGGGCGGGCTATCCCTTCGCGCTGCTAGACTTCACAGCCTGCCACCAGAGCTACAGTGAGATGAACTGCAGTTATGTGCTGGCCTTGGCACACGCAGTATGGCACCACTCATCTATTGGACAGTTGTCGCTGATTCCCAAGTATGTACCACAGTTTACTTACAGTTTTGGAGGAAGCTAGGGCCAGGCGATAGTGGCAAAATTGATCTCTCAATATTTTGTTGTGTTAACCCAATAACAATATTTGGATGGTATGTTGTCAATCTTATTAGAAATGTGCCTCTAAACGTTGTTCAAGCATGACTCAAAAAATCAGTGGACCATAAAACATCCATAAAAGTATAGCAAAAGAAAAATATAAAATTTGTCAATGGGACAATTGGAATGGGGAGTGGGACTGGACTGGGAATGGGGGCCTCAGACGTTATCTATCACCTTTCTATAACTCCATCCTCAGACCCAAAGCAAAACAAAGAAAACAATAGGGCTAGCCAGGATGCTAATAGGTGTGAAATCACTCACTGGGGGCTTGAATGACTATGCTAAGTAGGACTCAGGCACAGTGCACACGTACGGTAGCACAATAGACCTAGCCTACAAACAAAAACAATAGGTGTTTTGAATTTCAGTGTAGCTAGCTTTTCCCTTCAGATAAATATACGGCAGTGTCCACCAGTAACTGACCAGAACTGAAGAAGCAGCTTGGATGAGCAGCGAAACGTCTTCACTTCTACAACGTTTTGTCAAGTTGACAGATTTTATATTTTTCTTTTGCTATGGATCCGACCTGGACGACTGAGGGATTACACAGATATCCATAGAAATATATATCCTTATTTGAAAAATTACTCTGCAAGTTCATTATATTTTATTTTTAATCAACTCTTTTTGCAGTCTTTTGAAATCACTTTTACTGTCAACTACATACTCAAATTTTTTATTTATCTCCCAGCTCTATACGGGATAATTTGGTGTTTACTATTAAGAGAGGAGACTATGGTGGGCCCTTAAAATCTAATTTTCTGTAACTTAGGATGTGTTGTGTTCACACTTTACCTGATTTAGTTCATGGTAGAGCCCAATTCAGTCTTGTGATGAAGACTGAGTTTGGCTCTGTTCTAGTCCTGTTTTCGTTCTGGTCTAGTCTGGGTTTATTTTTGGATTTAGAGTCATTTTATTTATCTGATGAAACTCTTAAATGCTGTTATAGGTTCCTGTCTGAGACTCTAAAGCCCATAGTTAAAACTGAGTTCCAGCTGCTGTATGTGTACCATTTGGTGGGTCCATTTCTGCAGCGCTTCCAACAAGAGAGGACACGCTGCATGCTGGAGGTAAACGTTTGCCTCATATTCAAATGCAATTATTGTTGTACATAATGTTTACTTGTGTATTTGTCTAATTACATTTCTGTGTTAGATTGGGGTGGCCTTCTATGAGATGCTCCAGGCTGTGGACCAGCACTGCCAGCACCTCAGCTACATGGACCCCATCTGTGACTTCCTGTATCACATTAAATACATGTACACAGGAGACAGTGTCAAGGAGCAGGTGAGTCTTACAATACTAACATTTATTTCATTAAAAAAGTGAAAAAGTGAAAAGCTGAACTCGGATAGCCACATCATTTGTAATTACTCCAGACACTGAAACTACAACATTGACAGAGTGAGGTTGTAATGCATTCATTGCCAATTTTCATACTACCGCGAGTGCCCACATAATCCCACACAGACAATAGAAAAACTGAAGACAGAAATGATATGCAATAACAATGCAATGGGACTCTATAGAAAGGGAAAAATATATTTGTGATGTGTTCATGTTCTAGAATGTGAAAGTGTCATTGTCTGAAATGGAGGGCAAGAGCCACTTTTCACATTGATGATGTTGTATTTTCTTATGAAATATCCAAAAGATAAATTCAAAAATGTTGAACCTGATCATTTCTATTCGTGACTAGACTGAAAAACATACTGTATTTCAACTCAAATCAGCATGTGAAGAATGAACCTGAACTGTCCCCCCCATATGTATTAAATATTATTGGCCTACAGCAATAGCCCACCTGCTCCCTGAGCACTAATATTCCAGGTTCTTATCTGTGCAGGTGGATCAGATCATCATGACTCTCCGGCCGGCCATGAAACTTCGCCTTCGCTTCATTACCCACAGCAGTAAAGTGGAACCCTCAGCCTCTGCTTCTGCCCCTGCTGCCCCCGTGGCCACCAGCTCTGCCCCTCCGGCCCCCTCCACCCCCCCCACCCCCACCTCCTCTGCCCAAAATCGACCCCCCCCCCCTCCACCCCCTACCCCCACCTCCTCTGCCCAAACTCAACCCACCCCCTCTGCACTCACATCTACCCCAACAACCGGGTCCCCTTCACCTGCCTCACAGCATACACACACTGCCATGTAGGTGCAGAATGTGGACACTAAAGACTGCGAATACAAGGCGATTTGAAGTACCATGGATTGTGTAGTGGTAAATAAACATTATTGGATGCCATGGAATTAAATTTTTCTGATACTGTAAGACTCACACAAGACTTCCTTTGTATTATCAAGTTTTTATACCTTTTGTTTATAGTAGTGTTTTATGGTGTACTTTGTGTACTTCATTAAAAAAAAAAAAAACTTATTTAACTGTGTATATGTTGTCATTATTAATTTTAGTAGGTAAGTCTGGCTAGTACCACATTGGACATGGTTGCTTTTGAAAATGCCTCAACAGTGGCTCAACAGTGACTGCCCGCCACAAGGAAGTAAATTTCCCATTAATTTTGCCATAGATTTTCAAAAAATAAAACAAAACAATAATACTATTAAAAGCTATTGAAAACTTGCTCGGGTTAATCAACTTTGTTCTGTTTCTGAAACTGTATAAAATAAATTGCTAAGTGATTAAAACAATTCCCCTAATTTTATTTTAACATTTAACCAAATATCTGGTTAGCCTCTGTTGTGCCTTAATATTTGAAATTTCCAAAAAGTCCAGGAAGTAAATGGGCACTACTGAACCACAGCTGGCTTCGAAGTGGGCAGGACTGTTGAGCTCTGTTTGTGTCAACGTATGGTCTTAGTAGAGGTTTCAGTCACCAGTGTAACTGATGAAGAGAGTATCTTAGTTATCCCACATAATACTGTTTTTATCCTGTTAAGCTGACACAAGAATAGGAATTTTCTGTACCTTTTTAGTGTGGATGTAATCACGCTGTGCACAACTAAATCTATACATTGTGACCACTAGAGGGAGTAATTTTCCTTTTAAAGCTTAGTTCCCCCTGTGAACTGTCAGAGGCCTATCACTTAAACATCTAAACTCATGGCCATTATAATTGGTAGTGAGCCCAGAGCAGTTTAACAGGCTGAGTCAGATCTGGGACTAGTGCATTGTTGGCAAAGAAACCAGTGCGCTGGACGACTGTAAATCCCTTTGAGAGCAGTGAATTTGTTGAGTTACTAAATCAAATTGTAATTGAAATGAGGCCTCTGGGAGTATTGTGGAGAGAAAAAGTTGCAGCCTAATATAAATGGAGCTGCAAGTTTATATTTCATATTAAACTGTGTGGACAGAAATAGTTTCTTCATAAGAATTTAGATGAAGTGCTTCAGTACAGGCCATATCTGTTGTGATGATAAAGTCTTATTTCAGAAACAAGTCTTGTAATAAAAACTGATGCGCATAGAAATAGCCTATCAATTGTATGTTTAAAGTGCACTGTGCAACTTTTATGGTGGAGGGTCTACCACCTGCCCATCTCCATGGGGATAGTATTACAATTCCACATTAGGTAAGTCATTTGTAAGGCTAAATGCTTGGGTAATGTATAACTTAGATTGCACTCTAATTCACTGTTATCAGTCTAACCACCTGAGCAGATCAAATGTAGTCTAATGTATGGAGGAATATGCTGTCTATCCACCAATTCTACCATTCTATGCAATTTAACTAGAGAATTACATAGTGTCAACAGTTTGGCACATTTTAGATAACAGTTATGAATTTTAAAATTGGCCTTGGGCAGAGCAGTCACTAGAACTTTCCAGCTCCAACCACTGCACACTGTTACTGTATTGACACTTTGTTCACGGTGCCTGTTATTATGAGGAAATGGGTGCTAGTTATACTTTTCATCCTATAGCTTAATATATAGCTATAGCTTAATTTGAGTTGAAGTAATTGGACCAACTTAACTTTGTTAAAACTGAAAATGTATCAGTGTAGTCCTGCTACACCCATGATTTGTTTTTACAGTACATTTTATATTTGCTTCTTAAAGTCACATGTCACTCCATTGTTTATTCTTATCACCCGTATGTCCTTCATCAATGTTACGTCACACATTCCTCAGTCACATTTAGCCAGTGGTGGATGGTAATGAAGTACAAGTAGTAAATACTGTACTTTGCTCAGGTACATTTTACAGTGGATGCTTTTTACCTTTATTTTAGAACATTTGAGAGTAGGTGTCTGTACTTTCTACTCCATTACATTTTTTAACTGGACTGAATACTAAAAAGTACTTTTCAAATGATTTGAGGGCTTATTTTTACCATGTTTGTGGTAACACCTGACTAAAGACTAGGAAATTGATTTATATTGCTACTTTCACTACATTTACTCTTTAACACATTAACACTTTAGCAAAATCTGTGTGAAATACTTTTACTTTTTACTCTAAAATTACTTTTTAAAACAGGTACTTAAATACTGTTACTTAACGTAGATTTTTTCACGTGATACTTTTACTTTTACTTGAGTGACTTTTTGCCTCTGTATCTGCACTTTTACTTAAGTAGTACTTCATCCGCCTTTGCATTTAGGGCACTTCATTTTTCACTGACAGCTGCTGGTCCCTCTTGAGAATCACGACTTGGTGCTTATTTATAAATTCTGATATAATTATTGGCCCTCATTAAAGTTTCATGCACAGCAGGTCAACCACGGCTTAATCATATCTCCATCACTGCTGCCCTGTGTAATCCCATTCTTCTCTATGTGTCTGTGACTCATAGAGAGATGTGGGTCAGGGCCTATAGCTCACTACAGCAGAGCTCTCTAGATATTACTGTTATAAGGGTATATTTTATGATGGGATGGTGGTGCGTGCATTCGATCAATACGATCTTCTACAGTGTTATACCCTGGTGTGCTGCCGTAGGTGTTTTTCTGTTCGGAGAGAATTGGTTGATTTGAATTTGATTTCCAGGGGGGCTGAAAAAATAACAAGAAATAAAATGCTATTTGATTGACAGAATGGTTAAAACAGAGGCTGATTGTTTAGGCTTAGCAGTGACAGCAACGGAAGCAATTTATATATCAAAAATGGAGCAGTGCTAGTATGCTGCTTAAAAAGAAAGGCTCTAAATGCTAATGTGAATGTGTTTGAGGCTGTAGTTATAGTGTCATATTTAAAGTATGCGTGTTATGGATTTCCTGTTTCATTTTGTCTGGTTTTGTGGTCAGCCGTGCCTTACAAGGTCATTTCTATTCTATGATAATTATTCCTATCGATATTAGTTTGATTTCCCGAGGGTGGAAACATGGAATGATTAAAATCCATTGATTTTAAATCCATTGAAATCAGAGGAGAGACAATAACACACATAATCTGATACAGTCCACTTGAAAACGTCACTCAGAGAGGTGGAAGGGGTGGTATGTGGTGCGAGTGGACGAGTGAGGACACTGACAAGCAGGAAAGAATGATTAACGGAGGTAGTGCACTGGAATGTGAAGTTATGAGGCAAAGGGCTAGGATAGAGGGAATGGTGGTCTCTGAAAAAGGAGCAGTTGAAAGGACGAGAAAATATTTGTTTATATGTGTGTTGGCCAAGTAAGTCCGGAAGCAATTGTTGGAATTTTCTGTAGATGGGCAAATAAAGAAACTGTTCTTTTTTTTTCCTTTTTTGGTAACTTAAAAACTGCACCTTATTTAGTCTTAATAAAACATGAAGAAAGGCTTGATTCAAATATTTTAAGAACTATTAATAACTGCTACTTCATTAATGGCCCAAATCCTAACCCCTAACCCCTTAACTAAGTACTACAATAAGGCCAACCATAAGAGACATAGGAAAACATTTTCGTATGGATTCTTTACAAATACCTGTTTAGAAATGTAAAAGCCTTTTGCAATACATGTATCAACTGCCGAAACATTTACATTTACCCCTGTAGCTCTACTATAGAATATGCAAAGTTACAGCCCTGGTTGGTCTTTACTGCAGTCTACTCAAACTGCTTTTTAGACCTTTGAAGCCACTTGTTAAGCCTTTGTTGCATAACCAGCCGTGAGAAAGTTCCTACAGTGCACAGATAGCAACACATATGCACATTCAAAAAGTCCATCACTTTCAATTACTGCCAAATAGGAAGCACTCAGAGCCAGGAGCTAAACGCCAAACACACGCTTTACTGCAGCCCGAGTTTCCATGGCAACCATTAAATTGAGAACCAGGGGATGTTTGTGCGCGACCTCGGTTCATTCAGTTCAGCTCTTAACCCTATTACACCCAAAATTATCCAAATTCTCCATAGAAATGAGTATAAAGAAATGCAGAAAATTTTAAAGAAATGGTAGAAATGATTTGTTTATTTTTCTTACATGAATCCAAAACAGAAAAGCAGAAAGCCTGTGTTGGATAATGACGCCAGAGAGGAAGCAATTAACCGCCATTAACAGCACAATAATGAGAAGGACAAGGACAAAGGAGCAGCAGATTGTTGCTATGCAATATTTACAAACTGCTCTGTCTGTAGAAATGAACAGGCAAAAACTATGTGACAAAATGCTCTCTGAAATAATATTTCTTCATTGCAGAGTTTCAGATGACATCACAATATTCTAAAGATCAATATTTAACACAGATGGGGGCAGGTAACGTGAATGGCTGTTGGAATTTTTAAGGTCTAATCACTAACTGAAATGATCAGGTTCAACATTTGAGAATATACCTTTTTAATATTTGAGGAAAATACAATGTAATCAGTGAAGGAAAACGGTATCTTGCCCCCCAGAACATGGAATTCAAGTATCTGAAAAACATCAATATACTGACATGTGAAGTGGATGATTTAAATGTATCTGTCATTGCATATTTGTGTGCTCTCTAGATTCAGACCTTGACATTAAATGGTAAATGGTCACATTTTTATACGATGCTTTTCCACCTTCAAGGCACTCAAAGCACTTTACATCAAGAAACCCATGAACTCACCCATTCACACACACAGTCATACACCAGCGTACAAAGACGCTGGGGGTGAGGTGGGTCAAGTGTCTTGCCCAAGGATACAACGACAGCATTCATCTGTGGGAGCTGGAATTGCACTGCCAACCTATGGGTCAGTGGATGTGACCGCTCAACCAATGATGTTTATGTTGAGAGTTGGATTCGAACCGCCAACCTTGAGATCAATGGGCAAACACTCTACCAACTGTGTTATTGTGGCAATTCATGTCACAATTCATTCATTGTGCATATTCGGGTCTCAGAAAATATTTCATTTCAGACAGCTGATTCTGGGTGAGCAACATCAGAATCATTCAGGTGTATTTGGGTAAGATTTTATTTGGGGCATGGGCATTCTGGGAAAGGACTAAAAATTTGGTTAGAGTGGTCCCGTTTATGAGCAGAATATAAATGTGGTTAACAATGTGTTTTTGTGCTTTGATAAATACTTTTTATAAGCTGAAACCTGGTAAGAGCTTTTTTAAATGGACTTACTGGACATAACTGTTTCCAGTACAAACTACATTTAAACATTTGAATGCATTTGAGTATTGATTTTGCACTGTACTCGTGACTGCCGTCCAACGCAGAGCAGCTGTGCCTGTTGTCAATACATCTCATACATTTCATTAAGACACTTTTTAACCAGACCAAATGCCATTTTAAAGAGTTTGCATGTGAAAGAAACAGACTGATATGAAGCCATATCCACCATTTCCATACAAGACCTCCGTGCAGCTGAGGGCTCTTTGTGCTGTGATTGCTAGCAGCATGTCTCCAAATGATTCAATCAGTGCAAACGTCAGCCAGGGCAATTGTACTTGTCACTCCACAGCTCTCTCAAAAGTCCCATTTTATCAAAGTGAGTACAAGTTTTCAATGCACTGACCTACTTCTATCCGATAAAGAGGGGATGGCGCCTTAACGGTCTCTAAGTGGACCTGTGCTGTTGCTTACTCAGGAATATGTAATAAAGAAATGTGCCACCTATGAAATGGTCAGCAGTTTTACACTGACCTTCTACTGTGCGTCCAGATGGTCCAGTGTCAAAGATGATAAAGGACAAAATAAGGTTACAGTTTGCATGTTGATGGAATAAATAAATACAGCATTTATTAAAGGTGTGTGTATAACTTTGTGGTGGCCTAGAATGTTCCGCAGTATGGCATTACACTTACCTATTTTCAAAGAGACAAGAAAGTGACGCCACCAGGCCAAGTTACAGGCCAGATCATGCGGAGAGGTGAGCCAGCAGTAAGTACAGTAAGAATGTGTGTTTTTGGAGCTTTAAAACACCTGTATTGAGATAAATGCAAAATAGATACTTTTAATGCTATACTGTGGAACATACCAGGTGAAGCAAAAACATCTCTATGGAGACATGCAAGTGACAGACCTCCCAAAATTTACATAGTGTGCCTTTAATTATCAATTTATCTCCAGGTCTCATCTAACTGTTTTTGGATTACAGTGTTTTTGAAATGGTGGCCACAAAACAGAAAATTAACCACCAACAGAAAGAAACATGTTTTTATTTGATTAAAAAAAAACAAAAACAAAACAAGTAGCAAATGTAATATTTTATTTTTAGGCCCTGCACTGACAGACTGGGTTTGTTTTTCTGTTTTTCTCTCCCCTGAGCTGAGTCACAGGTAGAACCATGCGGCGTTCACACAGGAGCTCTAGTGTCGTGAGTCACTATAATGTGATACTACTGGCCTGGTCAGCTGCACAGTCCAATGGCTCCACATAGAGATTTGCCCCATCTATGAGAATACAGTGCAGTTATAAACTATATATATATAGTATTAGTATATAATGAAGTAAACTGCGTTCTCATCTCATGATATCATCTCATAAGAAACATTTGTCACTGGCTGAGTTCATTTTGTTGAAAATATGTTTCAGGTGTGGGAGGCCAACACTTAAACAAAGCAATAAAGATCCAAGATTTGACACATTTTATACACTGCCTGGCCAAAAAAAAGTCGCCACCAAAAAAAAAGTTCACACACTCTAATATTTTGTTGGACGCCTTTAGCTTTGATTACGGCATTCGCTGTGGCATTGTTTTGATAAGCTTCTGCAGTGTCGCAAGATTTATTTCCATCCAGTGTTGCATTAATTTTTCACCAAGATCTTGCATTGATGATGGTAGAGTCTGACGCTGCGCAAAGCCTTCTCCAGCACATCCCAAAGATTCTCAATGGGGTTAAGGTCTGGACTCTGTGGTGGCCAATCCATGTGTGAAAATGATGTCTCATGCTCCTGAACCACTCTTTCACAATTTGAGCCCGATGAATCCTGGCATTGTCATTTTGGAATATGCCCGTGCCATCAGGGAAGAAAACATCCATTGATGGAATAACCTGGTCATTCAGTATATTCAGGTAGTAGCTGACCTCATTCTTTGAGCACATACTGTTGCTGAACCTAGACCTGACCAACTGCAGGAGGCTCGTACCTATTTGCTTAGTTAAATCCAGGTGGCGACACCTATTTGCTAGTTAAATCCAGGTGGCGACTTTTTTTTTGGCCAGGCAGTGTATGTAACAAGGCTGAGAAATATACAGGTAGCTTTAAAATTATGAATAATACCAGACAGTCTGTTCAAATAACTCAATAATGCATGAGATCAAACCCCCTTGGGTTTCTCAAGACTAAAAGATGAATATCCAAGTTTGGACCATTTAAGGTGCATTCACACTTGTCATGCTTGGTCCTGGTTTGAGCCCAGTTAGTCCGGTTCTAGTCCTGCTTCAGTCCCACTCTAGTCCAGGACTCAGGTTTAGTTCTGGGTTTTGTCCCAGTTTTTGTCGGCTGAGCGGCTAACACTCATGCTTCACTGCAAAGTCCAGGCCTTTTTGTGTGGAGTTTGCATGTTCTCCCCGTGTCTGGGTAGGTTTCCTCCAGGCACTCCAGTTTCCACCATCAGCCTAAAACATGTGAAGTGTAAACACATCATCTTAAACCATTTATGGTTGAACTCAGAATTGTATGTTTGAGATTAAGCAGTGGACAGTTTGCAAAAAAAGGGTGTAAATATTTGCATTTATTTTGCAGTTATGTTTCAGCTCCATGCCCATAGCCTGATGCGTCGCCTAAACAACCTTGCAGTTTTCCATTGGTTTCAGTCATGTTTGAATATGTCCACCCCACTGTGCAATTGCTCTGCATAAACAGTGTCTGCAGCTCCGGCTCATAATATGTCTCCCTATGACACAGGCTTTAACCACTCTCCCGTTTAAAAACAGAAGACAAACAAATAGCCAGAGCCAGATAACCAAAGTAACCAAACATGAATAATTCAGAATGGTAGAAATGCTTTGGTTCATCTGCATTGTTGGGAAGAATACTTTGAAATAGTATTTAGTTACAGAACACTGAATATGTGAGTGTTTTTCATTTTTTGTTTTTAATACCACGCAGTTCAAAGTCTTAATGTATTCCTTTGATTTTAGGAAAGTAACTGCATTCTAAGTATCACCAAATGTAAGAGTAACTCCCGGAATACAGTTACTCAAAGTATTCTGAATAATTATATTTTGTACATGTATTTAGTTACTTTCCCATGTGCATCAATCAGAAAGACATCTGGTCCACTGGCACCCACAACACAGCCTCGTATGCAGGCAATTTGCTGGTGACATTTCCCCATTGGTGCCAATCTGAACAGTTATAAATAATATGTGCGTTTGAGGCAGTGGAACATGCTGTCCCATGGTTATTCACGAGGGGCATCAGTAATTCCATAAATCTTGTGCTTCCTGGTTTAGTGTGTGTCCATGAATGATTATTGGGCAATTAAGGGCAATAAACGTCATCCAGACTGTGTTGTCAATAAACTGGATTTAACCCTTTCAGGGCTGGTTCCTGTTTTTCCCACAGACAATTTTAATCTACTGCACCTCTCAACCTTTTGCCTTTTAGAAAATATGGCTGGAGCTAGTGACATTTATGCAGACTGCAGAGGACCATTCATTGCCTTGTTTTCATTTTAGACTAAATAAATTTAACTCAAACAAATGAACATAAGAAAGGTTTATGCTAAATGCAGTTCACGAGTTGGTAAAAACATGTCCCCTCTTGATCAGAAATACATTTTACTTAAACTTGTTTTTATTACATTTATAAATTAAACAGTGGTGGAAGGTAACAAAGTAACCTTCTGAGTAAAGTTTTAGAGTTCAAGCTTCGGCTTTGAGCAAACCATTTTTCTTATAAATTTTGTGTATTTATTTTTTAAGAAATACATTTGTATTGCCACTGTTGACCAAAATATGTATCTTTTTTAAAATCAACATCACTACATTTAACACTTTAACAAATGAACAACCCTTTTGTGAAATACTTTTTACTCTTAAAGTGCATTTTTAAACAGGTAATTAAATACTTTTATTTAAGTTTTTTCATGCAATACTTTTTACCTCTGTATCTGTACTTTTACTTAAGTAACAAAATTGAGTACTTCATCCACCAGTGAAATTACAGTAGTGCACTTTTTTGTTATATGCTGTGGGGGTCTCTAATTTTCTTTCTGCAAAGCTTCAACAAGACTACTTTCTTCTACTGGATAGGTCATAAATCATAGTTACTTCTGACAGGTCTCTGAAACTACACCTGCTGTTCCAAGTGAATGGTGTATTGACTTATTCCCCTGTTTGCCCATGTCGTTTCTTTCTTATTGCCCAATTACCTTTTTAAGTGTTACAAAGCTTATTCTCTTTATGTGAAAGGACAATTAGATCATATCATTTTATGAGAAAATAGGAAGAAACAGTTTCAAAATCCCACTGCAAGGCACTACAAGGCAAGGCAAGTTATTTGTATAGCACAATTCGTACACAAAATAATTCAAAGTGCTTTACAGAGTAAGAAAGACATTAAAATCACAATACAACATATCAAAACATAAATAATCACAAATTATCATCATAAAATTAACATTAAAGGAGAAGAGTGCAGAATAAAAACCTTTCAGTCATATGCACAGCTAAATAGAACCGTTTTGAGCCTGGATTTAAACATCATCAAAGTAGAGGTCAAAGTGATGGCCTCTGCTCATTCCAGAGACTTAGTTTAAAAGGATTTTTCTTTCTTTTTCTCCCAGTGTTATAATAGTTTGCACAGTCACCTATAGCAAGAAGTTTGTGTTTAGAAGGATAGGTCTAATGCAGAGGACTAATTTCCCCATGAAAAAGTCTTAAGTTACATTTTACCTTTCATAAGTTTTCTGCATGCGGTGAAGAGTGAGTGGTACACTGTCTACTTGTCATAGAAATCTTATTGCTTTGCCTGCAATGTTCCACAGTATGGTATAAAAACATACAGTATATAATTAGCATTTAGTCAATTACATGTGTTTTGTTTCATACCTAGGAAAACATGCATTCCTACTGCAGGCGGGGTCACCTCTCCACAGATCTGGAAACTTTCAGAAACTTGGCTTGTTAGCATCACGTGCTTGTGTAGATATAAGTTTAAGGCCATACTGTGGAACATTACAGTTAAAGCAATAACATCTCCATGGAGACAAGCAGGTGGTGAAAAATGACATACAGTTCACCTTTAGAGCTTGTTTGTGTATTTCCATCCACTAAAAGCACCTCCATGACAAAACATAGCTGATATATATGGTAAACATCTCTTACTGCTGTTTCTTCCTTGTGTTAGACTATCACAACAGCCCACAGCCCACACACAGCACCTGCTTAACACCTCGTCTTTTCCCAGCGCACTTCATGGAAATCCAATATTCATTCAAATAAAAACTGCTGTCATGATATCAGAGCAGAAATAGACCTTTTGTTCTGGTAAACCACCACCACTGAGAGGGAAGTTAGTTGCTTGTGGGTTGCCAGATGTGGCCGCATCCTCAGCAGAATCTACTTAAAAGTAACTCGGATCCAATCCGCCTCACAGTGAGATAATATTGATTCTGTGACAATATCAGTCTGGAGCCTGGGTGGACGTAACACGGTCTGTGCTGTGTCTAGAAGGAAGAGACAGATACTTGAATTGGGAAATAAATGAACTTCAGTAATGCAATCTTACTGGCAATTATAAGATAAGTTAAGAGAACCTTTATTTGTCTCACAATGGGAAAATTCTTGTGTTGCAGTGTAAAGTTCAAGAACAACAGGAGGATAGAAATATGCTGTCAAAATTAAGATAAATAGCTAATAAAAATAACTTAAATCTAATCATTTAATTAGAATATTAGACATACTTTGAATAGAGTCAAGATGCAAAAAGAGTGTAAATATAATAAATACCACAGTGCTGGACTTTCATTGAATCCCTCACACTCTGCACCTAACCACAATGAAGCATGTGTGTGCTGTTAATTAAAAAAGAATGGTATTAGATCGAATTTACATACAGGGTTCATTGTTTCCAATACAGTCCTTTATATAAAGTGCTGATGCAGTCTGTTCTGTAAAATGTTTTTATCAATGTTTGGTCGTGTTAGAATATGGAAGTAGTCAGTCAGATAAAAGAAGTTGGGGTATTAATAAAGTAGTTACTATGCCTAAATCATTCTTAGTTAGTTATCAGTAATTAATAAGTGATACTTACGTATTCAAATCTAAGAAATCTATTCAAAATCATTAATAATGCAGCTCCACCTCTATTGAAAACATTTATTAAACTCTGTTTCGAACAAACTACTGGATCCACTCGGTCCTCTGTGAACCCAAATTGCATAGTTCCAAAAAGATCCTCGGCCTTTTCTTTTCAAACCATCAGACGGTGAAATCAGCTCCAGACAGTTTGAAATTGTCTGTAGATCTTAATAATTTTACTAGACATTTGAAAAAGCACATTTTAGATAATCATGTGTGTATCAGTCTAGTTCATTTGTACTATTCTGTTTCACTGTAAAAACTTGCACATCATTTTTAACATCCATATGGACTGTAGGAATTTTATTTTACATTTTATTGTATTTTACTGCTAATGTTAACGATGAACTGTTTTATAATGTAATTGTGATGAAATGTGTATTTTTGATGTGTGTTCACCTGCCAATGGACTGCAGATGGAAAGCAGCAGTAGTTAAATCTGGTACAAATCATCTATTCTTTTGTAAGATTAATTAATTTGTACATGGTTCCTGATAAATAAAAAAAGAAAGAAAGAAATACCCATTAATACAATACCGAGATGTTTGATTACACTTTTTAACAGCCAGTAAGTTTTTCTAAGTAGTCCCAATTCACAGCCAGGAGATCAACGCAGTTTCATCCAAAACCCTTGACTCGTGGGACATTTTCCAATATCCTATTCAAATTTCTGTTAAATAGTGTTGTCAATGTGCCTTAATGTTCGATGAAAAAGTCTCCTAGCAACAGTGAGGGAGGCGCCCAGTGTTGCAATGAACCGTAATCATTTATCATAGACAACAATTGGGTGATTAATTATTCTGCAAGTTATTGATCTATTGTATTGATCTGAGTGGCCTTCAGTATCTGACCATCCCTGAGTCTGTGTACAAACAAAAGTAGACTTGATGTTTTGTGTCTTAGTCAATGTCCCAGTGCTATTATTATGAGAGCTCTAGTCTCTAGTCACCCTCCAAGCGTGTGGCTACTAATGCACAGTGATTAAAGCTTTAGTATGGATCAAAAATCTAACACAGAGAGAGAGAGAGAGAGGCAGAGAAAGATAAAGAGAGAGAGAGAGAGAGAGAGAGAGAGGCAGAGAGAGAGGGGGAGAGAAAGA
>KN485695.1:69764-83288 GCA_000787095.1 Periophthalmodon schlosseri
AGGGAGAGAGGAGGGAAAGAAAGGAAGAGGGGGGAAGAGAGAGGGGGGAAGAGAGGAGAGAGAGGGGAAAGAGAGAAGGAGAGAGAGGGGGAAAGAGAGAAAGATGGAAAAAGGAGGGGGGGTGTATACAGCTAGAAGCAAATGGTTTGATCACTTAAGAGCAAAGAGAAATGTGAGGATCATGTGCAACATAAACCAGGTACACATTCAACACTGTGAATATGTTGGGTTTTTTTTATTTGATTGCCTTACATCTACACCACACACACACACACACACACACACACACACACACATTGTGCAGTTCTATATTCAAAGTAGGTTCATCCAAGTACCTATTGTTATGAAATACACTGCCTGGCCAAAAAAAAAGTCGCCACCAAAAAAAAAAGGTCACACACTCTAATATTTTGTTGGACGCCTTTAGCTTTGATTACAGCACAGCATTGTTTTGATAAGCTTCTGCAATGTCACAAGATTTATTTCCATCCAGTGTTGCGTTAATTTTTCACCAAGCTCTTGCATTGATGATGGTAGAGTCTGACCGCTGCGCAAAGCCTTCTCCAGCTCATCCCAAAGATTCTCAATGGGGGATTGATGACATCCCAAAGATTCTCAATGGGGTTAAGGTCTGGACTCTGTGGTGGCCAATCCATGTGTGAAAATGATGTCTCATGCTCCCTGAACCACTCTTTCACAATTTGAGCCCAATGAATCTTGAAATATGCCCGTGCCATCAGGGAAGAAAACATCCATTGATGGAATAACCTGGTCATTCAGTACATTCAGGTAGTAGCTGACCTCATTCTTTGAGCACAGACTGTTGCTGAACCTAGATCTGACCAACTGCAGCAACCTATTACCTATTTGCTTAGTTAAATCCAGGTGGCAACTTTTTTTTTTTTGGCCAGGCAGTGTATATACATATAAGTACCAGTATTTTAAAAAAGAGAAAAATAAATGTATAATGTAATATTACCAGTAAATTGCCCAATCAAAGCTCAAATGGACCAGGTGACATTTGATAAACAGTGCATTGTTCAGTTTGGTGACACATTGGTGGCACATTAGAAGTCTATAGCAGCTTGTGCTCTTCTCTCACGTCTTCGGTGTTTACGCAGTGAGTAAGCTGCACCTGGGTCCGTTTATCTGCACCTGCACTTCTGAGCCACCTGCAGCTCAGACCAAACCAGACGCAGGAATGTCAACAGATAAATCCAGTGTCTCAAGGTTTTCAACAACTTTAAAGGCGCACTATGTCACTGTTTTCCACTATACTGGTTTCTCGACATAGATGTAATAATGTTTTTCAAGTTATTTTGTGGCAATAAAAATACCTGTAATTGAATGAATGCAAGATAGACAGTTTAATGCTGTGAAACTGTTTACCTTGTTTAACTTTAATTTTTCTAACCAGGATTAGTGCTGAAGCAGCTTTTAAATATAACTACTACAGGCCTAAACCTGGACTAAAATTGTAAACTGACTAGAATAAGCCTGCACTTTGAAGATGGGTTAAAGCATATGCTAAGCTCAAGTTGACCTAATTCTGTTCAAATCTAAAGCAGTATTCAATACCAACATGAGAGCCACAGTTTCAGAACCATTGGTTTATCCTAATGTGTTGACATGGGAGGTACATGTGCTCAGACCCTACAATTGCATACTGCTGATGTGCTCTTGGGCGAGACACTTCCCATACCTTGAGTGTGTGTGATCGCTGGTGTTCGGAAAGGCCACTGACACATTACAAAATACTAAAAAAAGAATGTCTATTTTGTCGAGACATGCTATCTTTTTCATGTTATAATTTCCTCTCCAGAAATTAGCCAGTGCCATCATTGTCACTATTTTTGAACATAATTCCTTTGAATAGTCCGTAAGCTGTGTGCTGTGGGGCGGGTCTTTGTATTCTTGTCATGTTTGTGTTACATTACAGGGTTGGCTCCTCACTGAGAATAATTGTTCCCCCTGCTCGTTCTGCACTTCAATTTTAAACTTATTATTGTGATAATTACCAGCTTTCAACCCACACTTACTGACAATGTGCTCCTATTTTTATTTGATTAGAATAACTCTAGTGTCTGGGCATGAATATAGAAAGAAATACTAGGAGTTATGGATGCAGTCAGCCTTGCAAAATGTGTTTACTAAAGCAGCTGGGGGATAGATTAAAATAGAGTAATGAAATGAGTTTTATCTTTGTTGAGCCTGTGGGAAGAAACTACACATTATTATGTCTATGGCTGAGTACAAAATGTGCATAATATAAGGGAAAGGATCACATGAGTATATTAAGACTACATTTTGACTAAAACTTGTGACAAAGCAAACGTGTGGGAGGGCTGGGTTGTTTCAAGGCTGGTAATCAAAGAACTGTGATAACCATAAACTGTATATATAAATGGACACAGCTAACCTGCTAGCCGCCATGTTCCAAATAGGAAGTCAGCATGGGCACGCTTCTGGCTCCAATTCACTTTCTATTGAAAAATCTATGTCACCCTTTCTCCGCAACTGCTGCTGTCAGGCTCATCATTTTGGTCTTAAAATGTTCATATTAACACGCCCTACATGACTCTGGTATTTTTATTTTTGCTATTGTGTTTGTAAATCAAGATATCAAAATTAATAACAGACAAACCAAGTGCCTTCTTTTTCTAAGGCCAATCCAGCTAGCGTTAGCAACAGGTTTTATTGACAGCGTTGCTAATCACTCACTCCCTGCTAAACCAGTGGTGCGGGCGGGAAAGGGTGTTACCTTCAACAGCCTTGCTACGGATTGGCTCTTTGGTTGCTATGATACTTGCGGTCGGAATTCCAAATATGGCACGTGGCTCCAAATTGACCCCTGTAACTGCTAGCTGTGATGAGCTTCATTTGACTGGAGCCGAACGTTATGGGTGACATCACACTGCTTTAGTCCACTTCTTTATACAGTCTATGGAGATAAAAGACACGATCATGTGCAAAATGTTATGTCATTATAATGTTTGAATAAAAGGGTCTATATTTTGTTAACATTGTGACTTTTTGGAAGCATGATTTATTTAATTGTTCCCTCATGAAAAACATATCTGGAGTTGTGTGTATTCTTCTTTCTTTCATATCTTTAGTAATGTTTATTCAGTCTGTTTACTTTTCAAGAGCTCAAAAGACTCCACCAACTGTTCCACCAACTGATGTCAGGATCAAAGTATTAAGGTAATCTGTACCAGATTTTGAACCATGATTGAAAAACATCTTTCAGTTTGAACTATTAGCCCCACTCACTTAGTCCTTTCACTCTAATGTTGAACCATGAAAGGGAAACAATTGTCTGGGATAGTCTTCCAGGGGTGTAGCAACAAATTCTGGGCCCTGGGTACAAACCATTTTGGTGGGCCTACACTACATGTTGTATAATGTAAAATGCACATTGCAGACTTTGTGAGGGGCCCCTCCCTGCGCTAGGCCCTGGGTAAAGAGTACCCTTTACCCCCCCAGTCCGATGCCCCTGTGGTCTTCCATAATGCTTGCCACTTGCCACATGGTTCTCATCCAACATACCTGGTTGTGACTTAATGAGACGAAGGAATTAATGGATTACCTATAATAAAGATTCAAGGTTCAATTCTCAGATGGGGCTTTCCTGTATGGAGTTTGCATGTTCTCCTTGTATCATGGTTGTCAATTTACAAGTACAATAATCCCTCAGAGCCCTTCTATACATGGAGACGCATTTTCAGACATTACCTTCTAAACCTTTCAAATAAAATATGTTCCTTCGACAGTCTAGACTCTAGACAATACTTACAGTCTGACAGTTCTGGTGGAGGTGAGTGTCCACTGATTGAAGAGCTGACTCTGGGCAGGTTGAAATGTGTTGACCTTGCCCTAAAATGCCATTGTGTCTTTGGTTTTTAGTTTACAGCGCTCATAAATACATCTTTTCCAAAGGATTCCACAGAGGTCACAGGTCAAGGTTCAGGCGTGGTCAACCAGATAGAAAACAGATGCAAACTGATACTTACCAGTTTTTAAAGATATTTTTTGTATATACCTTGTTTTACTTTTTTTGGGCTAAATATGTAATACTAATAAACTGTCAAAATTCTGAGTAAATGAATAAATAGTTTTCTGAATCAAAACAATAACCAAAGTATTGCCTGAAAGATTCAAACCCTTTAAAATGATATATTTGTATTATACTGTATGCTAATCAACAGCAATCAGACGCACTCTTATCATAATCTGAATTTAAAGCAAACTCCATGTTGAAATGTTGTTTGGAACTGTGGCTTCAGTGAAAAATACCCAAATGGTGCCATCTCTTGTGCCATTCATCAAATATGCAGATGTGACTGGCATAAGTGACAGTTTTCAGTCAGGAGAACAGACAATTATGGCTGGTGTGGTCATGCATATTCATTCTCATTTGCATATATGAGGAGCGGAGTTTGATTTCTGGGACACTATATGTCTTCATTGGTGTCCTCTCTCTCAAGGACAAGATGAAGGATGCATTTAGACAGAGGAATAAATTATCGCTTCAAACACAATTTCTCTACCGATGTGTGAATGTGTAAACCGAGTGTTTATGTTTAGTCTGCCATAGAAAATATGCTATAGATGACGAATTCAGATGGGTTAAAAGGGATTTTACAAAGCTAGGTGTGAAATGATGCTATCAGTCGTTTTGATTGGTGTGAGTTCTGATCTTACATAATGCTTAGAGCTTTTTGAGTGCTAATGGGGCTGTTCACGAGATTGCAAACATGAAATCTAATTCCAGCAATTTTCAGGTTGCACATCATAATTTGAAAACTTTAGCATTGTGGAAGTGGCACTTAAAGATGTACTATGTAACTTTTCTGGAGATTCTCCCACTCCATGAAGACGTTATTGCTTTGCCTTTAAATGTATCACTGTGAAACACATCTAGCAACTTTATTTTGTTCAAAGATACCACGTCCCTGAGTAATACACGATGACATTTAGATTTGCAAACTGCAGCTTCCCGACACTTGATGTTATTTATAAAAACAGCACCTTTAAAATAAACCATTCTTCTTATTGTGATATACGGCTCTGTCCGCATTTTGTTTTACCTTATATTCCAGTCATGTTTATTTGAATGGTTGCCAGATAAGAGTTTGTGGTTGCCAGGCTACCTTTGTGGCTTCTGCAGATTAGAGACTGGTCTAATTGCATGAACTGACTGCTAAATGTCACCTGGAATACAAAACATCTCCTTTAAAATAACCCACAGTAGCTGGTAAGACCTTGTTCAGACCAGTGCACACCGACTGTTATAAAAAGTGTAAAATTTGACCTCTGACGTCTAGCGTCCATTGGCTGTTTAGTTGTACACTTTAGGGGTGGGCAATTTCACAATATTATATTCATTTTAACAGGACTGCTGTATGTCCCTTTGGCAATACCTATCAGGAGAGAAGTTGGAATCATTATGGGTGAAAGTAGCTCAGCTGGAGTGTTTGTCCACTGATCTGAAGGTTGGCGATTCAAATCACGCTCTCGACGTAAACATCATTGGTTTAGCTGTCAGATCCACTGACCCACAGAATGAATGAATGATGATGTTGTGTCCTTGGGCAAGACACTTAACCCACCTTGCCCCCAGCGTCTGCATACACTGGTTTATGAGTGTGTGTGTGTGTGTGAATGAGTAAGTGGTTCCTTGATGTAAAACACTTTGAGTGCCTTGAAGATGGAAAAGCGCTATATAAGAATGTGACTATTTACCATTATCCAGTGATTTTTTTGTTTAATGCAACTCAAATACAGACAAACATTTTCCCCACCTACACCTCCTACTGGTCAGCCTCCATCAGTAAGTTACAGGTGGGTTTAACCAAAAAAATGTCATGATTTTTTTGATATTCCACCACTATACTAAATTAACCTTTTGCACAGATGGGCCATGTGGCATCAAAACACTTGACTCAGCCAATTCTCACATTAGAGGAGCTGTGATACCAAAAACCTTATACAGTTTAGATGTTGAAATCATAACCTTGTTTCCAGTGCCTCCCATTCATTTTATCATGGAGACAATCTAAGGTAATCCAGTTATCAATATACAGTTTCAGGAGTGGACTAATAGCTTCTTGTAAATACATTTACTTACACGATGAGATCATTACAGTCTGCTGGAGAGGTGAAAAACGATGCCAAAATCCACAAGGGGGGAAGGCAAGCCATTATCATTGATCAAGTGTCGTCTAGTGCTGTTTTTTTCTGAGCTGTTGAATTCCTATTGATTTATTTGGCAAACAAAACCCTCCTCTGCTCTCTTCTGCCAGAACAGTCCTGCTGTGTCCTGGTCCCTAATCCCTCTGTATGGGTTTGCTGTCGTCTGAACTACACAGAGACGCCAATGGGGAATGGATTTGAAGCAGCGATTCACTTTGAAAATGTTGGCAGACTAATATTAACAATTCATCTTAAAGTGGAGTGGGATTCATACAGTTTCTCCATCTGTCCTTAGAAAGCACCATCTAGAAATGCATTTAATCCATAGAGACAACATGTAATAAATCTTGTTTGGCAGTAAACATGCACATATATAAAGCCTGAAAGCCTGGCAAAAGCAATAATGTATATATGTATTTAAAACAGTTTGCGCTGGTATACCATGTTAACAGGTTTAACATATATAACCATGTTTTGGTAAAGAATATTTATACCTGAGGGAGAAGTACAAGTGCCTTTTTAACCAGCAAAAATGGGAGTAGCAAATGTCTAATGCAAATTAAAAAATGTGAATTGAATGTAAAGTACCAGAATTTTGTATTTGTATTGTTTGCAAAACAGACAAATTTGCCATGTTTGTTTCAGTAGTTGTAATAGTTGCTCTACACAGTGTAACTTTTCAGATTGTCTCCTTGGAGATGTTATTGCTCTTCTTGAAAAGTCCGACACTATGGCATTAAAATTATCTATCTTCTATACACTCAATTATAGGTGCTTTTATTGCTCAAATGTATAAATATTCCTTCTTAGGTGAGAGGGATTGTCACATCAGATCTGACCTGTAACTTAGCCATACTGTGGAACATTCCAGGCAAAGCATTTACATCTCTATAGCGACAAGCAGATGGCAGGTCCTCTACAAGAAAAAGTTGCAGAGTGCAGCTTTACATTAATAACCAAAATTATTCTTTCAAACAATTTATGCTAGTGATGATGCTACCATGTTGTCTTTACTCACATCAATGAGCCATTCTCCTCAATCATCTGTGCCATCTCCATCTTCCTGTTTTAACGCTTTATTAGTGCTACATTACATCAGTGTGGGCAGACTCTAACCAGTGGAGGCAGAGCTGATGCAGGTTAAATCAATCAAATTATGTTAATAGTTCAATGGACTTGCAGTCACAGTGAATTACCTCAGTGCATTGGGACTTGCATTTCAACTTGTCAAAGTCCAGCAGTCCTGATAAAAAAACAAAAGCTTATTATGGACTCAAATGGCAGATAAGAGGAGTGCCAGTGTAGGCCTACCTACGCAGTCGTGACAGGGGTTAAAAGAGGATAATGAAGTCATTGTGGAGGTGGGCATGAGTGAGGGGGGGGGCGTACTAGTAATTTGCATATTTAATAGTCAGACGCCTTTACACTGTACATTACGTTTTCAGTCCATGTTCATATTATGTCTGGACCATTGATTTCACATACCATCTTACAATGTTCACTTCTCAGTATGTCTTATTAATCGCATGTGTCATGGTTGAGGCTTGTGTAGTGAAGCACAGCACATGACTTAAAGCCTCATGCATTTATTCCATCTCCATGTCTACAAGAGCACAATTATGCCTCACAGTGAGTTTAAGAGCTGTGACACGCCACTGGCTCAGTATGAATTGAGGCCATGAACCACCGTGAGATATGAATTTGTAAGATGCAAACCTGAGCAAGCTGAGGTAAACTGCTTGTATAAATAAAACAGCTAATATCTTGTAATTTTAGTGTCCAAAGGTTTGAACCTAGTGAATCTAAAAAGACCCTCTGCAATGTTCTCTATCAGCTCACAAGAAGCACTCATCTAGTACGTTAGAGTAAATTGTCTAATAATGATAATGAATTCCCATTTGTTTGTCTATGCAATTATGTATGGTTATATAAATTGCAGGCTAATTAAATAATCTTACTCATAAAACAAAAAAACAAAAAAAAACCCCATATATAATTATGTTGAGAACAATCAAAATAAATGAAACTTTGATCTTGTTTAAATATATTATGTGACCTTATTCTTCTTTATTTTATGTTGATTCAGTTAAACTCAGTTATTTGTGTGTGTTATTTAAAAATGACTACAGCCATTACGTTGCATGGCTTTACAAAATTGTTAATTTAATAAACAGAAAGAAATGGTTTACTCAAATGTGTGAATGAAACAAAACACAACAGGTATGTTTTTGAGGAAGTATCAAATAACATAAGTTAAGTGAAAACAGTGTGCAAACATTTAACTTGCAATGATCCCCTGCAGTACTTCTCTTAAGTTGTTTGTGTTACGCATATGCAAAGTTCATCTCCACAGACCCGAGGCAGATAAGGATATTGACTTGGAAACTCATATCCTGTTTTATTGTTCAAATCTGGCAGAACAAGGTACAGCACAGTACAAACAGCACACCTGGCCGTCAGGGAGATACATACAGCACACAGGCCAATGGAAAAACAAACATATTAAGAGACGTGCACACCACACGCAGGCCCAAGTCAACATTCACACGACACAACACGGCAAAAAGTGTGTATTAAAGGGAATTTAGAGGACATTAAGGATCTGGTGACAATAGAAAAAAGTCAGAACGTAAAAAAAGTCCACCTTAAGACAGAATTATTGGCTTGGATTTGACACGTGAAGTCTTTTTGTCACAAGTGGGTTTTGCCAAGATGGGGGAGTGCATTTCCATTTTCGCACTTGTAAAAATGCAGTTGGAAAGAATTCACATATGGACGAAAGCTGTGCAAGATTCAGCCACATATTTTAGTGTTTCTATTATTGTATAGCACAGGTAACGGGAATAAGGCCACTTCTGTCTTAAGATGGATTTTCAAACAAACTTTTTCATGTTTTTGTTTTTCTAAAAGTTGGGACAGCATGCAAAATGTAAACTGAAACAGAAGGTAATGGTTTGCAAATCAAAAACCCAAAGAAAATATTAATTACCATAAACCATTTTGAATGATTTGAATTTAAATGTTTATATACTTTTAATTTAAAAATGCTCTGCTTTTAAATTTAATAGGAGTACCAGAATACATCTTAAACAACTTTTCATGAATAGTATTATAATGCTAACAGCTAGAGCGAATTTCATTTAATTTAATCTAAAAATAAATGGTACCAATTGAACAAATTTGTGTCTTTTTGTTGCCTTGTCCCAATAATTGTGTTACTGCTATAAAAACCTATTACTACAGCAAATCTGTCTAGTTTATCGTGAATGGATCTGCAAACCATTATCTTCTGTTTGTATTTACACTGTACTGTGTTCCAGCTTTTTCAGAAATAATCATTAGAAACTTTGGCAATTATGACTTTTATGATTATAGCTTCTCACCACTCACACAATCAAAGACAATGATCTTCTTTAACGAATAGACATGACTTGGATGTCCTCATATGAAGCACTTCTTGGAAAAGCAAAACAAAATCCTCTATTTTTTAGTGACGGAGTGAAGGCCACTTTGATCAGAGGTGATTCAACAACAGCATCTAGAATTACCTGCTTTGAAAAAAATTAAATAAAAAGGACAGTTATAAAACCAAAGATAATTGTGCTTTTCTTTCTAAATAAAAAACCTTCACATTCGATATCAGTAAAATCCATTGTGGGTTAAAACACGCTTATATGAGTCAGCTTTCGGTGTCTTTAGTGGATTTAAAGCATCGGCTTTTCACTTGGCAGCACGCAGAGGCCAGAGACATAATGAGGAGGTGGACACGCTAGATGGAAGACCCTGAAAAATGAAGCACTCGCGGCTATTGTCTAGGATTAACCTCAGTCACATTAGCATCCCCACATGAATAACTGTCTGCGCTGTACTTGGCATTCGCTGCATGTAGAAACACTCTCATCCAACCTACAATACTTAGATCTTGTAGCATTTTAAGTTAAAGGTACAATATGTTCGTTTGTTTTTTTTGTGGAGGGTGAGCTGCTTCTTACTTTTATGGATATGTTATCGCTTTGCTTGGGACGCTCCACAGCATGGCATTAAACATATCTATATCCATGGAGACAAGCAGGCCTAGCCACTAACCAAAGTTACAGTTCAGATCTGTGGAGAGTTGTCCCCACTCTCACTTTCAATTAATACCTAAGCATTAAAACATAACTGAGTAAATACAAGACAGCCAAGTTTAATGTCATACTGATACATTCAAAGCAATTCCATTTCAAGCAGCTAACAGACCCCCCCATCAGAAAAGTTACATAATGCACCTTTAACTTAGTACAAAGAAATGGTTTGATTTAATTCATTCAAGTTCATCTGTTATTCATTAGCTATTGTAATGAAAAATATTATACTGAAAGTAACGCTTGCTGGATTTGGCAACATGGAAGGACCATCTTGGCAACTCATAGTGTTTTGCGGAATCGCTTGCTGATTTAGTGTCTACCGCCTCCTTAACTTTATGGAAATAGAAAGTGATATTTTAATAGAGAAATGGTTGTGAAAATGGTTGTCGTGATTGTCATGGTTAATGCTGTTGCAGAGGAAAAGCAAAATTACAAGCAATGTAAAGTTGAAATCATCTATTGTAAGCTTAGGTCATCAAAAATCAAACAGCTGTAGTTAATAAACATAAATAAGCCAGCATAGGCCCACACAAGGGAATCAGTCATAGTTGCTTATTCTTTTCAATTCCTCTTCTGAAAATAAACCACACACATATCTTGAAAACATATTAAGAAGTTTAAACAACTGTAGTTTTTTTTTCTAAAAGGGCAGTTTGTGAGAGGCAGGTCACAGTGAACCCTCGGGGGGTGTCTATATCTAGGAGTGCTTAGTGAAGTGCACAAACAAAAGTGCACCAGGACTGAGGGAAACATCTTGTTGTCTGATGTTAATGTCAACAAGTCACCTAGCATTGATTTCAAGCTACACTGTGTTTACCAGCGCTGTTTAGAGCTAGTAGTAGCATCATAGATTAGCCATTGTGAAGTGGCTATTGCTAGGTTATCTTTTAGCCACACGGAGCAGACATAACTGGTCCAGGCTAGTGCCCAGGGCTTCGTTGCCTTGCCTCCAGCTCATGACGTCTCCAAGAGGCAGCTTGGTCAGTCTTAGTTACTCAGTCCGGTGATGTCACTTCCTGTGGTCAGAGGTGGAGTTAGCTGTAGTGTCTGTTTTTGTATCCTCGTTGTTTCCCGGAGGCTGCGTTGCCGTGGCGTTAGGACCGCCCCCGTTCTGAAGCGTTTCCTGTTTGTACTGTTGCAACGCCCGATTGATGGCATCTTCGACCAATCGTTTACTGACCCTCAGAAGCTCTGCCTCGTCTGGCTCGGACCGACGCCCACCTGAAAAACACATTTATGATACGCTTTAGTAAAACGCAAAATGGAACAAACAACAAGACATGACTGTTGGTACTTTGACAAGCAATAGTTCTATAATAAAACTGAGGGTAAAGAATGTCCGGGCAACATTTTTTTTTTTTACCAAAAGGTCAAAATTAACACTGCAATACCAGAAGTGTCCACTAGAGAAAAACTGCTGATCATAGCAATTTTTTCACCCGATTCACCTGAAAATAATGCATTGTTGATATAGGCTTCATAATGACTGCAACATTGCCAAACCCTTTAACCAATGAAGAGAATTAGGATTATGACTCCAAATAATGTTACATCAACCTTTGTACACATTTACAATTAATCTCCTGCTTGCTGTGACGAAACAGTTACTATTACTCAAACAATGCTGTCAACACAACAGCTGGTTATAGTTGTGCTGCAGCCAAAATGGCAGAAATCAAACAGAAAGAGGGGAAAAGGATAAAGATGTACGGTGGAGGTGCTCAATAATTCAGGTTGAAACATGGGAGGCAGGCAGAGGGCAGGCAGTGAAATGTGCAGAGCAGTAATGGAGAATCACCAAAGCATTTCTGTCTATGTGTGTGTGAGGGCATATATTTGTCACATCGTGGGGACTAAATCCGTATACACACTCGCATCATGGACACCTGCCTCCTTTATTGGGACAGAAATCAGGTCCCCATGAAATAAATCCCTATTTATTGGATCGATAACATGATTTAAAGTTCAGATATTGGTTTAAATAGGTTAAAGCTAGGGTTTAGGTTGGGCAAGTAGTGACTATGGTTAAGGTTAGGATCAGCCTCCAGAAAACAAATGGAAGCCAATGTAATGTCCTCAAGAAGCACGGAAACCCAATGTGTGTGTGTAGAGGCGATGACTACAGCACATCAGTGGCACACTGCAGTCACCTTATGTTTGATCAGGCCATGCATTAAAAACCCACTGATCATCTCTCTCGCCACGGCAACCAACAACAAACCCATTTAGGTTTATTAAACACCTTTGTTTGATTTCTTAGGGGGTGGCGCAATAGAGGTTATGAAGCCCTCTCTCTGCCTGATCCGTATAATTTTGTCACTGCCACTGTTTACTCAAGTAAACTAAAATTAGCATAACACACAAGTTCAAGTTAATTTTAACAAATGTATAAATAAGGATACAACAGGGACCAAACCAGGCGGAAAGCAAGGTGAAATTTTAAGATTCAAAGTTGTATATAAAAAAATACTAACTTATTATACTACATTACTAGTGCTAAATGAGGTGAAAGGATTCATTATGTCTAATGGAACATTCTCTTCCATCATCCCGTCTATTCCTACTTAAGAAAATACGCATAATTGACTAACCCTCCAGCTAAGGTAGTCCTCCTGCCCAAGCCTAGCTCAGAATCTAGTGATGGGTCCACGGACACTGCACTGTGATGCCCACTGCTGCTGACAGGATGCCCCAGCGGCACTGAAGAATGGATTAAATGCAGATGTCTGTGTAATCCCTCAGTCATCCAGGTCTGATCCATTGTAAAAGCCGAAGTTAAGTCTATCAAATGGACAAATTTGTCCAGTTGATAGATTTACCTTCGGCTTTTACTGTTAAATGCAGATGACAAATTTCCCTATGGGGACTATGAAGTATACCTTAGTTATCACTCTATAAATATATAAACCACAGCTCAGAAAACTGTCAGTTTTTATGTTCCAATCTCATTTGAACACATCCCTACTTCACAATTAGTCACCATATGGATTCACCATGTGCAAATGATTTGCACAGCGGCCTGACTGTCGGCACATGCTGTCATCATAGTAATGCCTTATCAGAGTTTTGTCCTGCAGGTGTTTTGGCTGGTCACACATGACAGTGGAATTACATTAAAAACAATGAGAAACTCTGTGGGACATGTCACCAATGACAGACATTCTGCTCTTCCCAGAGGATTTGGGTTGTTTATGCCAAATAT
>KN485695.1:83344-98309 GCA_000787095.1 Periophthalmodon schlosseri
AGCAGGAAGTGTCAGAGCTGCAGAGGCCCTATTATGATAACTATGTCCTTCTAGTGTACACAAATCAGGCAATACATTATGACCACTGGCTCATTATTATGGCTCCTGTTGGTAGGTGGGATAAATAAGGCCGTGGGCAAAAACGGTGGTTTGTGTTAAACAAGAATAATAACAATGTCTTAAATTCATATGGTTAAACAAGCTTCTCTAAGTGCTAGAGTCTGACATTATTCATCCACTACCCACTCGGTGGTGGCAAGTAGGGCTGGGCAAAATTATACTAAAAATGTAATTATGATCTCATTCCTGTGATACAATGCAATTTTGATCCATGTCAGGACTCACAAATTGTCTTTTTAATGACATTTTCCCCACCCACTCCTCCTACTGGTCAACCTCAGCAATGCCCTGAGTTAGTTGCAGGTGGATTTAACCAAATGAAATGAAGTTTCTGAAGAAGCAAATGACATTATATTGCCCTGAAGAGGTAACTTATTAAAGATACTAAGTTTATATGAATCTCTATAAAACTGAAATGTGATCTGACTTTAAGAAAATCGTGATATGAATTTTTTGCCCATAACACCCACCCCAAGTAGCAAGTAAGATTTGTAGCCAAAGCTGCCCTGCCAACGACCTCCCCTACCACCACCAATCTGCATATAACACTCACATAATGTGGCTAGAGTGTCTTGCCCAAGGACATTGAGAGTAGGCTGTAGCACTGGTCAAAGATAGGACTGAACCGGCAACCTTCCAGTAATAAGACCATTGTAGATGGAAGATAACGGGCGACCAAAAGTATTTGGGTGCGTTTGTGAAGGGTTAAACTAAAATGCTGGATGACAAAATCAGAGCATGGTGTTCCCAGTCTGCTGTGGTCGATATCTGTCAAAACTATTCCAATAAAAAAAAGTGTAGTCGTGGTGACACACATCCCTGCTGTCTGCTGCTGGCGCTCTGATAACAGACTTGATTAGCTGTGGCCTGCCTGTCATTTTGACTGACTCGCACCTTTGGCTGCTCTTTGATAAGGTACTTTCACCCTCGGGACGGTGGCTCACTCAATGTGGAAGCTAAATGTCGGTCCTGGTTAAATGTGAGCTCTCCTTTAAATCCTCATGGTGTTTATGACTTTTATCTGGTGAGACATGAACTCCAGTGGTCAATGCAATAACTGCCTGTGTTATGACAGCTCAGAATAAATGGGAGTGGCCGCAGGCAAGACAACTGTAGATGCTATTACACAAGGACTCTGTAGTTTATCCATTGATTCATTGTAGATAATAGTGTATGTCAGGTTACAATGCAATCTACATGTATGAAGAATTGATGGGTGAATCGATACCAAATACCTATATATTGATATGGAATGAGGTATGGGAAAGTGCTGATTCTCACGCAAAAATATACATTTCTCCAAAACTTTTAGGCAATGTTTAAAATAAATTATATTTCTTAGATTTGAATAAAATATAATTTTGCCCTAAGGTAAAATTGTTTATAGTAGACAAATTTTAATGCATTTTAATACAAAACAGCACTGGTATTGGTGTCGGACCGATATTGCAATACTTTTCTTAGTATTACTTAATATCGGAGAGAAACGCCACTATTGTGTGTGCAAAATATAATTATACAGGAAGACAGAGCATGAAAGATATGAGTTATAGGTAAAAGTTATAAGTTATAAGATAAAAACTTAAATCTACTACAATCTAACACAACACACTCTTGAATTTATTAATTTCAGTTGTTATTAGATGTGTTGTTTCTCTAATGGCATAGAAAAACTGACTAAATCAAAGCCAAAAAACTATGAGCAAGAAGTTAAACATGCCTCAGATTTGCGGCTTAATCTTTAAATCCTATAATTACACTTTGAGAGACTGTTACTGCTTTTAGTGGACTATATAGTTTTTACACACACTGCAGCTAGGTAAGTCATGAGTTTGCTACTGGGATACCATAGGAAAACATGTGGATATTGAGCTTGGTTGTTATAGTGAAGACTATAGTGACCAAGGGTTGCAAACACAGGGCAATAAAAACAGACAGGCAGGCAGTAAATGGATACTGCATAATAACTTCCTGTAATTAACCAGGCAGATTGGATCATTCTGGATAATAGCATATGCCAGCAGAGAGAACAGAGATTTGAAATTACATTGGCTAAAAAGCTCTTTGAAATGAACAATACCAGAGTTGTGTTTTTGAATAGTGCGCTATTGATCAAAGTGAAATTGTGGAAAGGAACAGCGAGTACAGAGAATGAATGAGGGGATTTGTACATTGAACTGTAGATCAATGTTACTGGATAGCTGCAAAATCATGATTCACGCAACATAAAGATTAGGTTTCATCATGAGTAATTTGATAGATAAGAGGGATTATAGGCAAACGGTTCCATCTATAATCAGACGCTGATTCGATGAAATGAATCGTGGCAGCTCTGATTATAGGCACACGGACACAATGAATGCACATACTTGAGCGTTTGGTATGGAGTGGTCGCTGAGTCAAATCTGTAACACAAGAAATCGACACAAAAATAATTCAACATGTATCAATTGACAATAAAAAAAATTATAATAATGGTGATGATGAGGAAGAAAAGACAATTCCCACTAGGGCTGCACAATATGTCACAATGGAATCAAAATCACAATTTCACAATCTCCCAATTTTGTTTGAGATGTAAAACCTTTCATAAAATGACCTTTCATAAAACGCACCAATTTCACAAGGTCTTCTTTGTCTATTTGCATAACACAGATCTGGAGGCACACAGCTGTGGTTGGAGAGATAGTGTTCGGACCCCTGGCACTGCATGAAAAACAAAACTTCAAAATGTTATTTGAGGCTTGGGATTTTTTCAGAGCTGTGCAGGTGCAGCAAGTGAAAACCCACCAAAAGGATCCATTTTCCCAGTATATAAATCAAGTTTTAATATGGCATCTTAAAGCTAGTAAATATTAGCTAACATCAATTCATTTGACCTTGGAGAGTTATGTGTGTTTTCAGTGTGGGTATGGGAAAGTTATTCTACCTCACAACTGAATCTTGTTGTGGTCAAAATGGAAGCCTTTATAAAGATTATAAAGTTGCTCTCAGTGCACGTTGCACACACGAACGGATAAGACTCAACAGAGCCAGGAAGTCAAAAGGATATCTCAACTTATCTATTCCCATCGGAAGCTTATAACAGTGATGTAAAGATCTACTATCTCGGATAAATTTAATAAGGAGAGAGAGAGATGCTATTCTGAAAAGTCCACAAATGACGTTATGTTCATGTGATGTCACTTCATTCTAAGACTAAAACATGTATACTGAGACGGAAGGGAGTTAATATTTCATTGCTAGAATTCGCTGAAACAAAAACTGTAGGTAAGTTTGAGATCGTGAAATCGTTCAATACATGATAGATGGAACAATCATTTTTGGGGGGGTCAATATTTATCGTGGGGACTTTTTGTTTGTGCTACTTGGAAAAGTTGGGTTATTTTTTGGTTACATGGTAAGATCTGACAACTTCTATGACTCATTACAGATGTAAACTAAGTACTAAAGTGTTTCTTTCTGCTATTTATCTATTGCAGCTAATGTTTTTTTTTAACAATATGGTAACTTTAGAATAATTTAAGTGGTATAAATCTGCTCTTAGGTTATTGTGTCAGTGGCGTACATTAGTTTCAATATTATCGTTTATTGTCTATATTTACTTAATCAATATATCGCACTTAAAAATGTGTTATTGTGACAGGCCTAGTATTTGCAAAGATTGATTAACAAACAGTAATTAGATTCAATATTTGCTGATTGCTGAAACAAAAACTTTGATATCTCTGTCAAATTATGAGCAAATTACTTTTTAAACATATCAAAAAGTGTCAGTATTTATAAAGATATAGTTGTAGATGGACAGTAATTGGGTTCAATATTTGCTGTTTTTCTCCATGGAGATTTCTTTTAATCTGCCCTCCATGCCTCAATGCCCTTCAGTTGTTACATAATCATATTCAAGAAAGCAAATGCCAAACTATTAGGTCAACAAGCTGTTATTAACTTGTGCTGTCAGAAGGCACAGAGAATTTAGTTTCATATTAACACTCATTGTAATTAGTGAGAGACGGAAACTGTAAATGATAAAACAATATAATATGAACATTTCTATGATTTTTACCAGTCCTTCAGCTCACCCTCACCGTACATTTTGCATTTAGCAGTATTACATTCCTCTATACCTATGCCTGGGTTAGTACTTTATCTAACCTGCTTTGTCTGTCCTCACACACATATCTACTGGAGTTGTCATGGTGACGGGATGAGAACCAGACAGACACTTCAACTTTTAACAAAAACAGGAGCTAGCACTACTCTTTTTAGCAGCTCTCTCTCTGTCCCTCACTCTCGTCAATGCCATTCCAACATGTTCCACTATCTCGTATACCACTTTTACTGTAGTTATGTGCTTTCTGTTGTTGTTTAGACTCAAGCAGAATTGAATTGGCAAAAAATGAATGAATTGGAATCTAGAGCAAGAAATGTTGTTGTTACGGAGGATACTAAATGCCAACGTATTAGGTATATCTGTTGTTCAGAGACAATTTCAGACACATCGACTGGATAAAAAGGCAAGTTGTTAAAATGTCTACAGCAAAAATACAAACAAACAATAAATGCTAGATTTTTATGTTACAGGTGTCACATCATTGGAAGTTTTATTGTGGATTCAGTCTACTTTTAAGATCGACTTACATAACCAATATATGCCAATAGAAAATGTTTTGCCCAGCGCTGTAGCTCAGATTTAGAGCTTTAGTTTCACCTTACACAAAATGACTACGTTTTCAGAAAATCCTCTTTAAACTTGAGAGATCCAAAGCCCAGTGTTGTGAACTTCTCAGCTCGTCCTCAGACCTGACGCTCTGCTCACCTGAAAACCCATTACTGTCTCAGAGGCATCAGGAGCACCTCACTGCACAGAACAGAGACAGCTACAGACATTTCCTTCATCCACTCTTCTACTTTTAACCAAGGTGTGTTCTGAACAGAGATGGAAACTGAGCTGGAACACAGAAAAAAAATAATTCTTTCACTACACCATTATATAGGTTGCTGTTGCTCTAGAGTTGTCACAATACTATAATTTCAACCTAAATTTTGATACCAAGGAAAAAGCTTGATACTTGATACAAATAACAGATATAATAAAGACAATATACTTACATACTTACAAATAACAGATATAATAAAGACAATCTTATTTTTGAATACAATAGTTATCTTAACACAAAGTAATAATACTTTCTTTAATATCATCATGTGGCCTACTAGTAATACCAGTTCTAACCAGTTCTAGTTCAGTAAAACTATTTGCCTATTTATGTGATTTTTTTTTTCCCAGTATCGATACCTTTTCAAATTAGTATCTAGTTCTTATGACAATCCAATGTTGCATTAAAACCATAATGATATAAATCTAAACAAAAGTCACCTATAGAAAACCAGCTTACTCTCACTAGTCATTCATGTTCAACAGTAGCTTTGTGCTTTAGTCCATGGATTGTACTAAGCGAGTGAGTTTGTGCTAAAACCATAACAACACACATTAATAATAACTTCATAAAACTGACGAGAAATAAGAAATGGTACCAGAAAGGTATGTATTCCACAAGATTGTCTCAGCATCAGTGAACATTGTTTACAGAGATTAAAGTCAGAGTTGATGTGTCTGGCACAGGTCATCCCATGTGACCAGGCCTGGACGAAGGTGATGTGAGCGATGGTGACAGCAGTGAGAACGGCTGCTGTGGCTCTCCAGGGAGAGATGGATGTCTCACTGCGATGTAAGGACGCTGCCTCCGACACCACTCTGATCAGAACAGTGAACATAACATCACAGGGTGGCACAGGGCTAATCCAATTTTAATACAGCCCTCAATGATATGCTTGGGTACATTAAACAAGAGGTCTACAGCCAATCCTCTATCAGTAAATGCATGTGGTTTGGAGTTCGGACTTTGGAAGAAAGGAAGAAATTTGACTATTTTTGTGGTAAATGGCAATGATTAAAAGTCTGGGTTTTTATGTTTAGGGAATTTATAATAATAAAAGCCATTTTACTGTCATACTGTCCAGCCCTTTTGTGGCACTTTGTGATACAAAATACAGAATAGCATCGATATTCACAAGACCAGCAAGTCTACATGCCTCATATGGCATGCATAGAAAAACTACTGAATTCCACTTTTTAAAGTCAAAGGACACAACATGTACAAACTTGTGCTAGACTCTGTGAAGTCACGATTGTACAATGAATCTACTTTATGAATATGTACAAATTATTTTATGATTCCTGGAACTATACGTTGAAAATAAAACCAGCTGTTTTGAGGTGTCTACTAAGCTCTAATGAAAACACTTGAATTCCCACATGAATACGCTAATTACCTGTTGGCTGTCACCTCCCTGAACTGACAGACCCTACCATTGTCAAATTAGCATATAATTGATTTTTAGCAATGATGTTAAGCGCTAATTAGCTTTAACAATAAAAACTACAGGAAAGGAGCTTGCTTTAAATATCTTTTGGACACACTTCATCAACCTAATACTGTATTCCATTTCAAATTCTTAACCCTAGCTGCCAAGTCTTCACTTAGATTAAATATATGTTTTTAGTGAGGCAACCTAACAGTATTTTTCTTTCTCTCTTCTGATGAGGTTTGGCAGAATCCACAACCTCTTTCAATTGGTTCCCATTATGGACCATGCACTTTTAACATGTAAATAGCAGCATACACATGTGCAAGTGCAAACAAGCGAGCCACAATAATCCTATTAAAATACTAATTATACTGTGTAAAAATAGCCGCCTCTTTAAACGGGTACAGATGCCGTGAATAATTCCTGCAGTACTTCAAACATGGGTATATGTAGGAGGCAGATTTGTACATGAGGGGTAATGAGTACATGCTGTGAAGAAGAATGCATGTGTGCGTATTATGTAGATTAGCACAGAGGTAGGAATGAACCCTTTATGATGTCTAACCCATTGTCCTGCATGGCTACACACAGGAGATGTTGTTATAAAAAGCTACAACATCACAACTAATTTCTAAACAAAAGCAAGCGAGTAATAACCTAACTACCATTGTTTGAACATCTAAAAAAAAGTAGATTTGTCTCATGGAAGGTTAAATTGAGAGGATGTTCTCTAGACAGGTGACAGCGTCTCTCATGTCTCATGAATACTCACATTTTTAGATTTCTATGCTAGGCTTAAATTGTTACTAACTTTTTTGTTGGTAAATGGTAAAATAGTCACATTTTTATATAGTGCTTTTCTCACCTTCAAAGCACTCAAATGGCTTTACATCAAGGAACCACTCGCCCATTCGCACGCACATTTATATACCAGTGTACGCAGACACTGGGGGCGAGGTGGGTTAAGTGTCGTGCCCAAGAACACAACAAAAGCATTCATCCGTGGGACCTGAAATCGCTAACCTGTGGATCTGACCGCTCTACCAATGATGTTTATGTTGAGAGCGGGATTCGAACCTCAAACCTTCGGCTCAGTGGACAAACACTCCAACTGAGCTACTGTTGCCCATCACTGATGCTATAGACTGTATAGAGCAAGAAATGGGGAAAGCGTCATTATAAGACCTATATTCAGCTCATGAGATGCCAAACTATTGTTATGCATGGTTTGTTTCACCTGGATAACAATGTGATTATTAGAGCACCTGATCAACAGTCACTCTCAATCTGCATAATAAGGATTGAAAAGTGACCTGTTGCTGGAAAATATCCTTTGCAGTGCTGATAGTGGACCACGCTTGAGAAATACAACTGTGATTCTGATTATGATACCTCCAAAATCCAGACTAAAGGGACATATAGACATAAGATGTTCTTTCCAATGGGATTACCGGTACTGTCTGAAGTTGCATTTTCAAATACCCCAGAGGTACATTTAATTATTATAATAATTATAATATTTAATTTTTACTGTGGAACTTGTTTAGAAGTACCAGATAACCATGTCATTAAACTGAGCTAATTAAAACCGTTAAGCTTAATCATAATATTAAATAGAAAAGGGAAGACAAAAGGGTGCGGTAAACTTCCTAAGGAAATACCAAGCCTCAGACAGATCCCATCAACATTGCTTCAATACATTAACTATACATAGCTTCCAGACAACACTGGACAGTAACTGCGCTAATTAAATGTCTGGCTAAAAGGCAAATCAATACCCAAGCAGCCATGCAGGAAATAGTGCCTGCACTTTGATATGGGCTATAAGGAGACGACTGCTAATGCTAAGTGCTTGCAGAGAAAGAATGAGAATGTATATAGAAAAGAGGTATACAGGAAGCTCAGTGCTAGCCGTGTGCGCGCCTTTTTCCTGTACAAACTAATCAACAATTTCACAGATGAGAAATCCCTCCTCTTTCTGAAATGCTATGAATGCTCTTAATTGGATGTCAATATATCCAAGCATGAAATACTTGATAGAGCAGTACTTGTTTCGAATAATTACAATAACAATTAGTTAATTGGTGTTAAATATAGGAAGTAGAGGCTTAGTTTATAATTTAACTTCCTGGTTGGACATGGGCAGCAGGTATGACATTTGTAGAGGTAATTCCATAACTGTTACCTAGCAACCATATTGTTAACAACAGCCAAAATTTACCACAAATATTTACCACTGGTACAATCCCACCAAACCAAGAAATAATAAAAAAGAAAACTGTCAAATGCACAAAGGTTTAAATTGTGTAGTGCTCTTTGACAGACATTTATAGCAGAGTTGGTCATCTGCACGATATTGCCCTAGTTTGAAGAAGTTGACAGGAACATGACACAGCAGCTAAAACATTTTGAGCTACAAGATAATAGCTCATGTAAAGAAAATTCCCTGTTGAGCTATGAGTCTGAAACATGTATTTTGTGACAAAGACATATTGCCTCCAGACTGCAGAGGTGTAAAAATAGACTGTATACAGTAGATGGATGGTGAGGGGGTTTGAATCCAGATAGTTTTGACGTCAAACGGTCTCCATCCTATTTGAGTCCTGCACTACGTCATGTTTTACAGTTATACTATATTATTACCTAATTTGGCACATTGTTATTCACATGCATACATTAAAAAAAAAAAAAAAAATTCTAGTCGGCTTTTACTTCTGATTAATAAAATCCTATAGTATTAGATGCAGACAGTGCACAGCAGTCTCATTTTGTAAAGTCAGGTACCGCAGCTAACTGAAATGTCATTATTACATTTGTCCACAATCTCAGATAATACCAAAGAACTGCACCCAACAGCCTAAGTTTCACTTTTCCGCTCTGACCTTTGCACTCTGCGCTAAATAACTTCCCCTTCAGAGCGCTAATCACAACACAATCAACGTGCATCCCATTAATGAAACTGCTGCACATCGTATCAGGTTTGTCAAGTTGTGTACAGTTTTGTATCATGCTTTGGTATATTTATGGAGAATTGTCATGCGGGAGTATGGATGACGTAGGCTTGTGGGATGAGCACTGGACTGAATCATACAGCTAACCAGGAGGTTAGGAGCTAAGGAGGGTCCGAATAGGGTCCGGGAGAGATCGCTAAATTACTCAAACATGGATGGATGACATCTAAAACCTTATCAGGCATGTTTTTGATGAGGGAACAATGTTATAACATTGTAGAAAGCTAAAAAAATGCATAATACCCCCTCTTAGTAATGTTTACTTTCTAATTGTTTACCACAGTGCCCAATTATCAAACACAATTATGGCTCTGTTTATTTTTCCATAATGTACTCAATTATGAAGCAGGGAAAATCACATGAGCAAATAGATCTGACAGTGCTTTGTTGAGATCTCTGAGAACAGCATAGACACAGAGGAGCCCCAGGTGCAGGAGGTGTGTCGGGTGCACAATGTTGGACCTTAGATCAAAAGTCACGTTTTTTCCGCTGCGAATCAACAACAGGATGAAGAAGCAATTTGACATCTTGGGGATTTGTGGCGAGTGTCGTGGTGCAATGGATGCAGGCCCAGTGTGTTAACATCATTATAAGAGTGTAACAGGCAGCACGGCACAGAGGGATCACCAAGAAATCAGCCGCTCTGTGTCCTAATGACTTTAACACAAGCAGACATGTCAATGGAGCCACAGTAAACAACTTCATCACTGGGATCTCATTTGTCACAGTTCATGGTGATAAGGGACACTGCAGGATATTAAAAATGGGTACAGCTGCTTGGGGGTAAACAGATTCATTTTTCAGTTGTATTTTTACATTTTCTATTTATAAGTTTTGAGTTATTTTTTATTTAAGTCTATCGTTTATCTCACTCGATATTTAGTGTGACTTTATAAACTTGGACATTTAAAAAAAAATAACTACTAGTATTGTCACGATACTAATATTCATACTAAAAAACATGTGGCCTTATATCTGTTTAATGCCTCAGTCATCCAGGTAGGTTCCATAGTGATCCATGGGCGTATACTAGTCTATGTGTCTTATACTTGTTCTGATACAGCTCAAGATTCTAAAGCTATTCAGGAAAGGTTTATTTCTGTGCTGTAAATGTGACTTTTTTAGTATCGATACCTGCTCAAATGAGTATCTACTTTCAATACTAGTCTTAGTATGGATTAGTATCTGATTTTCAATACTTTTGACAACCCCAGTAACTGCTATGAAGTTTATTTACTCTATTCATGGGTTTCAGCTTTCTGTTTACAGGTGCCATTTTGAAGACTTTTCACTATTAAAAAGATGCTATGGCAAGATCACTTGGAGACCCATGGATAGTCTAATTAACACATATGTACTAAATGTCTGGCAATACAGTGGAATGACTTAACAATAAGGTTTATTTTATCTTATCACCACTACTTGCTGCATGGACAGACGGCAACATTTTCATTATTGGTTTACGGCACATTTCGGAGTGTAATTTTCAGCCATTTACAGTTCAAAAAGACGGCTACAGCACTGGTGTGTACTTAATCTGGTAATTATTTGCTTATGTACATTCATTCTTTGCATGTAAAATATGTCATAGCTTTGTAATACTTTGATTGCCTCTGAAGCATAGTAAGTGTTTGAAGCAAATTAAAGGAAAATAAATAAAGTATCAAGACTAACCACAAATGTACAAACATTTTCACATTGGTTTTGTGTAATTTTATCCATTATGTGACTTTTGGCCAGGTATAATGTTAATTCCCCCATACAAAATCTCCACCAGGTTTGGCCTTGCCTTAGGCTGCGGGTTCAATGACAAAGGTGTGTCATATATTCTCTCCTGTCATTCATAACGCAGCACCAGCTTACAAAAATACACAGTGGGGCTTTTGCAGGTGTACCAATGTCCCGCTAAGGTTGGCAAAGGGCATGGCTTTTTGGCTGTGAACCAGGTACTCTACTCTACCAGCAGGGGGCGTACAAGGTAGACATCTTATTGACCACAATTAAAAAGCAGACATAGAGCGGTATATCGGTGGGGACACTACTCCAAATGTGACTACATCGCTGTAGTGAAATAAGGTAGTGAAATAAGTGAAATAAGGTAGTGGAAAAGTTTGCTGCCATTTCAAATCATATAATTTGAGTAGAAAAGATCAAAATCATCCCTATATTGCTCCATATATACTGACCTAAAAATGACAAACAATCTGTATTGGCATCAACCATTAAAAAACCCATATCGGTCAATCTCTACTAAAAAAGCAGCAACTCTCTGGCTTAATGTAACAGAACAGACATCTTTATTCCCCATGGACAAACTAACGAGCCATAGTGTTAGCTGAGTGTTAGCCTAGCTGTGCCTGCCTGTACTAGTAGAGAAGCACAGTGAGAAAAGGTTATTAGACTCTAAAGCAGTCGATGGCTGTCGGCATAACACAACTTGAATCAAGACCACTGCAACTTCAAAAGGGAGTCCGGGAATTGATTTTAACCTAGAAACAACTTGAAAGCCTCAAGCAGTACAACTCAGCTGGCGACCCAGCCATTATTTTTATTTTATTGTCGGACTTGACAGTGCCGTAGACCAGACGATGACACAATCTTTCTGAATGCTTTGCTCAACAAATGTGACCAAGATCCCTAACATATATTACATTAATTACACATTTTTACTGCCAAATCAGTATTGCCAGACATTGAAAAATACAATGGCGTTATGAAGTAAAGGTAAACTGCCAAGGCCTGGACTGAAATCGGGAATTCTATGGGTTAAGGTGAAAGTAATGGTTAAGGTACTTTATGAATACTTGTCAGGAGGAGGCCCATCTCCAGACCCTGAACAAGGCTTGGTCAAGACGACCTTAGCTGGAGGATTTTACTAATTGTGCATGTTTTTGATTGGGGTAATCACTTTCCATTAAACAAAACCTCTCACACCTCACAATTTTGATCTTTGGTATGACCACTGCTGGTTTAACCGTAAATTGCAAGCTTTGATTATGAGTAATTGATTGATTAGGAGTAACAGCCATTGTACTGTAAATGAACCAGCAGCTAATGCTGTAGAGTAGACAACTGTATGCAAATATGAAATTGTTGAAAGCCATTTTTTTTTGGCTGAACTTCCCATCTTTCCCCTGAGAATATCTATTACAATAATCAGTACAGTTCTCACCTTTAATACAGGAAAAACAAGTTAATACTAGGGTGGGTGATATTCACAAAAATAACAATATTCAGATGTTATTTTAACAATGCGCTGTTAAGGAATGTGCTAAAATGTGCCTGTAAATGTCTTTATGAGGTTCAAGTATCACACAAAGCACAACCATAAAATTAACCACAACAGGGCAGAAATTTCACTTTACCCCCTTGTTTTAAAAATTCTTTTTGTCTCTTTGTAGGCAATTTTTTAACATGTTAATTATAGATGAAATATACAATAATCTAATTTTTCATATCTCCATAACAACAATATTATGCATTTTTTGATATATTTCTGACATCGCGTTACTATCCAAGTTACTTTCTACTATTTTTAAAAATAACAAGGAAAAAGAAGGAGCACCACAGATGGAAAACGGGCACGAGCTGCACTGGAGGGAAAATATGATGAATTAAGCAGCTTGGTGTGTCACTCTGCCTCTCTTTTCTCTCCCTCTTTCTCTCCCTCTCTGTCCCTCTCTCTCTTCCTCTCTCTCTCCTCCTCTTCATTGTCTTCATCCCTGACCCGCTCATCTGGCTTCCCCACATGTGGTCTTTTCTTTTGTTCCTAATGTTCTTCTTTGAGTGCGCCATCCGGACTCCCTGCATAGACAAATAAATAACTGAAAATCTCCCATGTTTTATTAAGCATTCATGGACTGGAAAAGCCAAGTCCGATCGAGGTCACTGAACTCGGAGCTGAGGGTAGTGTAGGTGAACAGGCCAGGAACAGGTTGCGCACTTTACACGTACCCCTGATATTAACAAATTTTAGCTAGTGCAGCTAGTGTTGTCAGGATATGAAGATTTCAAACTTGATTTCGGTACTAAGGAACAGGCTCTGATACCACAGTGATAATTAAAACGTTCTTTCTTTATACAATAGAATGTGATTTTCAACATTAAATCATCTTTGGAATAACCATGCAATCTTATATCTGTGCAATCCCTCAGTTGTCCTGGTATTTTCCATAGTGGTCCATGGGCGTATAATGGCACTAGTCTATGTGGTCTTATACTTGTTCTGATACAGCTCAAGATCATTCTAAAGCTATTCAGGAAAGGTTCATTTCTGTCCTGTGAATGTGACATTTTTTGTATTGACACCTGCTGAAATGAATATTTATTTATATACTTTCAATACTAGTTTTTGTACCGATTAGTATCAGATTTTCAATACTTTTGCCAACCTTAACCTAGATACAGAGGTCTTAAAATATTTATAGCTTTTGCACTGCCACAAAACATAGCACCATTTAAAATCAGCTCTAAGTAATCTTTCTCTTGGCCATACTAATTAAACTGTTGTTTGGTAGTAGTATTGTGCAGGGTTGTAGTTCTTTAGTTGTTTGGTTGATTTATCGGTCAATGGTGTTAGTCATCCACAATTTTTAGTTATCTAATTATTTCATTGGGATTATGCAGGATTTGTACGGACAACAGCAGAAAGGACAGGGCATGGGGTGAGGTAGCTGGAAAATTGTGAATGAATTGGGAATTTATTCTGCCTTTTAACATAAAAATATGCAAGTTACCAGAACTTCACTTGTCTTGTCAATGCACTTGGGGTAAAATATATAATCAGAAATCTTTTGCTAATTCCACGCCCCTCTTTTAGTCGAATAATCGATGGACAGGGCAAGAATTTCTTGCTTAGAGCCCTAGTATTGTGAAAGTAACAATGGATTAGGTATAGCAGATACAAATACAATTATTGAACCAATGAATACGTAGATTTAACAACTGGTTGACAATAAGTCCATGGTTACTGGACTATCATCAGTAACACCGGCTCCAACTAACTACATATCATTTGCCTTTTTATAATAATACAATGCACCACTGCCCACAATAAAACACATATATGTTATGCTTTGGGCACATTTTCACTTGGCTCACAAACACATTTAAATCAGACTTTATGCTTACAATCGTGCATGTCATTTATATATACATTACATACTAGCAGTACAGATTGATTTTAGATTACTCTTACCAATGACTCCCACATGACTAATGGTCTTGAAAATCAGCTTGGATTAATCGACAAACCCATCTGCCTCCATTATAAAGACTCATGATTTGGTTTATGCGTGTGTGTGTGTGTGTGTGTGTGTGTGTGTGTGTGTGTGCGTGTGTGTGAATTGGCCGGTTCACCTGCAGAGCTTGCACCAGCCTGACACCTTGTTACTTTGGTCATAGCTCAGCGGTCTCCACACAATTAGCCTCGCTGTGCCGTCACCACATCACGGGGGAAGCTA
>KN485695.1:98424-117876 GCA_000787095.1 Periophthalmodon schlosseri
GCTTTTCAATACCACCATTTCCCCCTTATACCCCCTCATTAGTTTGCATGGCTCTATCTGTGTGTCTCTCTCCTCTCAGAACTAGGGCACAGGGGCTGCACTGTTTGTAGCGATGCAGCTGCCGCAGAGACAAGGCCATGCAGATGATGTTTGCAAAATACACACAAACCACTTACTGTGACCACCACGTTTTGTTTTTACAGAATATCAAGCACTGCAGCACAAACATTACAATATCTAAAAAAATGGCCAGTAATAAATGAGTAAGTAACTGCAGTCGACAAAATAAATTGTTGTTTGACTATAGACATGCCCTGTGCATCGATCAGTTGACTAAAGGGAGTGAGGCATGGCATTAGAAGACAATCTAAAGATAATCTAACTCAATATCTGACCCAAACTGCACTCAAGACGTAATCACAACTATACATTCAGAGAAGCATTGATAAAGAGCATGTTTAAAGGATTCACTGCATGCCTTAACCTTTCTCCTGCTGTGCATATAAACTGGTTGACTATGACTATCGACTGTTTAATCGACAATATCGACAACCCTAAAATGGGACAGAAGAAGAAAATACAAAGATATTAAAAAGTATTTATTATTACTGATGATGCATTTTCTTCATTCATCTAAATTAATGGCTGAAAAGGAGTTTGAAGCCGAATAAGAATAAGAATCCCACCTCTGTTTAAACTCAATAACATAACACATTATGCATTCAATGGCACTCAATAAACCAAATAAATAATATACTTATCAATCATTGTAATTATGAAATCATATTACCATGCAAAACTAATTCATACCATTACATTATGTCTTTGCCCATACTCAGCCCATGGTTTCACTGGGCTAATAGCCTTCAATCGTTTTTCTTTTTTATAGCGATAATTGCCAAGGCAGTTTGAACATAACCAGATAGCGTCAGTATTTCAAAAATCAGATTAAACAGTGAAATGGTTCAGAACCACATTAAATGGTGAAACTGGTCATTTCAACATATTGTTATCATTCAGTCTTTTACCAGCATGCCTCACCACTGTACTGGAGCACATTTGCGCCCACACCGACTATTTTCAGCCCATGTGTCAAAGTCTGCTTTTATGACAGCACTGGTTTTATGTGGAGATAAAAACAAATACATGCCCAGGTTAATGTCCACACTCTGGGATATACTACCTGACAAACCCTGCTTACCTGCTGCGCCACAAAAAGATACAACGCAAATCCGTAATATTTGGTCTAAAACTATTATCAGATATAGAACAGTTGAACAAAACTAATTGAAACGCATGCAGCCAGCGCAATGAATTGTCAAGTTATATTGACATCAACCTAAAAAATCCATACTTTTCTCTACAGAGGCGGCACATTCACAAGGCATTTACACACATTATTGGGGTTGGTTATGCATTTTTTTTCTTTTGAGATTGGCAGCTTTTTTGATAGCATAAGTACTATAAAAACATGGAAAGTTGGTTCCTATATAAAGAGTTTATAATGCATGGAGGATAATTGGTACGACCTACTATTCGTTTGCAAAGTCCAGTGCGATTTGCTTTAATGATCCCAAGTGGTCCAATTACGATGTTTAAGTCGGGAGCAATGAATGAAAACCTATGCTAAGGCCATGCTTAAAACCTCCACTTCTCCCACAGGGCCAGTGTAACTTCGTATTTCTCAGAGGGCAATATCTTGGTAGAAGTGGACTGATCTGATAGTATATGGTATTCAAAGTTTAGCTGCAAAAGGGTAAACCTTGATATTTGGATCTCAAACAAGAAAGACAGTTGCTACATAGACTATCGTGAGTAGAATGTAAAATGCTCTATTCTCAAACAGCTGTCAGTGTTGGTTATGAATGTTCCAATTCTAGTCCAATTGAATTTGAAAGAAAGAACTTAAATCTGGGGACGTTTGTTCAAGCTCCCAGAAATCCAACTTAACTGGAACAAGAGAAATTCTTTGTACAAACAGAGAAAGTACTTGCATAGCTAGAGGACACACTACGCCAAAAAACAAGTCTTCCAGTTTCTGTTAGAATATTAAGTCCCTTGATGTCTCACTGTGAAAGCAAAACTAGGACTTTCATGCAATTTCTGTTGGGTAAACTATACAGCTGGATTTCAGACGGCATCACAACATTCTACAGGCAAATAATAGTTAATACAGAGGAGAAAAACAGTCAATGTGAATATTGCAAATGCTGATTTTTGTTGTAGTAGAGTGAGGTCTTGGGTCTAGTTACAAATATTGGAATTTACCTTTTGGATGTTTCTTATTAAAATACCATGTAATCAATGGGCGAAAGTGGCTCTTGCCCCTTATCTGGGAGAATGACATAATGACATTCTAGAACTTGAAAACCAATTAAACTGTCCATTATTTTTTATGAAGTCAATAAAATGTGTAATCTTAAGTAAGGGAACTACAAAAAGAATAGCATCCCTTAGTCTTAACTTCGACCCAGATCCAAATTGAGCTATTCTCAAGCGGTCCCAGACACTTGGAGCAGTAATTACCACAGCATCAGTCATTACAGCACAGGTCACATGACTTCTATTTGACTTCCACTACACTGTACCACATGTGTGCCCTTTACCCAGACTCCCTTAACTGCCCCCAGGCTTTGGGTCACACACCCACATCTATCTACAAGAGTTGGACAGATACAGACATGGCATACTAATCTATGCCACATGATCACAGAGGGCAATGCATAGCAATACTATAATACATGAAGGAATTTGATTCCTTGAGCAGGGTAGTAGTGTTGCAGTACATTTACTATAGTAATACAAATGGAAGATGTGATGTTTGAATGTATCCAGTGACTAAGCTAGTATAACATATCTGTAATGCAATTGACACAAGACAGTCATTTCTGGTGTTTTTGCATAGATTATCTACAATGTCGTCTGGAAACAAAGCTGTACAAAGTGTATGTATCTTCAGACAATAATATTTGGTATATTTGCTGATCAGAACAATAGATGCGCAGTATGTGTTTTTAAATGCTTTTGAATGTCTTTTTGAATCTAAAAGTTGAATGAGCCAAGATTTCTGACAGTCCTTTATGTAGTTAAACCAATGAAGTAACTGGTTATAAATATACAGAAACATATAAGAATAATGCCCACCGGTAAAAGCAAGGTGTAAAATAACATTTGGATGAAATTCCAGTTCCACTAAATGCACAACTAAACCAGAGGTATCCAGGACTGCTACCACACAAGTCTTCCAGTAAGTAACAACTACATGATGGCCAATTATCCTTACAAGAAATCTTTAAATCTTTCTTTCATAGGCTACATTTTCTCATTTGTTCCAATACCATCTTTCGTAAATCCTCTCCAGTCATTACATTAAACTAACAGTTGCTTGCAGTTGAAGGGCAACTCTGAGACAAAGTGATGCACAAGGACAAGTCAACACAAAATCCGCACTCCTCCGCTCCACAGTCTGAATAGCGAGATGGATTTTTCACACAGCCAAAGCAGAGTTATATCTCCCTACAGTGATGGCCACAATAATGGTCCACCGGATTATCCACCGCTCACACCCACTCACTGACAAGACACTCACTGATTTTTTCCTCCGTTTGGGAAAAAGGGAAGCAGCACAGTTGACCCATGGCGCCACCTTCCCCTCTTCTTCCTCAATCCCAGTGTCTTCTCCTGGCTGTCACTCGTCTTTTAATCCTCTTGAGAGATGACGGGATGGAGAATAAGCATGAGAAGGATAGAGAGAGGAGAAGGAGGAGGAGAAGGGAGAGAGATTCCCCTTTGCTTCTTTGCTTCTGTGCCTGTGTGCGGCTACAGGGAGAATGAACGGAGCAGAGCAGCAGACGAAAAAAAAAAGGTTGTGTAGCTGCTAGCTCTCTCTCGCTCTACTTTGCAGCAAGGAGGGAGGAGGAGTGTGCTAATGTGTGTGTGCGTGCGTGTGTGTGTGATTGCAATAGGCAAGCACAATGAGTAGGAGACAATATAAAAAAGGCATGTCATTCTGTTTTGTTTTGTGTGAAGTGGCCATTGCGGAGGATGGGTGAATGGAATATGTGTGATTGGCTGGGATTGTGCGAGCTCTAGGATAATATGAGAATGAAACCAGTGGGAATCTAAAGAGACACTGTTTATGTATTTAGTATTGTGGACAGAGGCTACAGGCCACACCCCTCCTGTCACTGTAGCTTGAGTAATGGTTGTTGAATAGCCAGCAGCTGCCCCATCCCCATATATCTGGGTTATTCATGGAATGATTAATGATTTTATACAGTAATGGCCAAATCGGGTCCAGTAGAATAAATATGGAATCGCATACATTTGATTTTCACTGTAAAGAAATAGGTCAATGCATAATGAGGGTTTCTGGAGTGAGAAAGGACAGTCCACACAGTGAGGGTCACATGGGGATTGTCAAACTATTACATAAGACAATAATGTGGCTCTTTATTTTCAACACCGGCTTTATAAAGATGGACATACTCCTAAGGGCTTAACAAAAAAACTCAAATATTTATAAAACGCTTATCTTGCCTTTTATGTGACTTGTATCAACTGATTTATTGGAATGGGCCAATATTAATTTAAATGTCTTGAAATGTTCAACAGCTTGCTCATGATAACCATTTTTGTTTATGTGGTTGCCATGGATATGCGCATTCTGATTACATAAACCACAAAACGTGCAGGGTGCTGTTTTACAAAGGAAAAAAAATCACAAGGACTGATTATGGACACTGCATTTTCTATGACCTGGAAACATATTTTCACAAGGCCAAATATTTCACAAAAAGATACACTGTACAGACATTCTTCATTCAAGGAGGGTGTTCATACATACATGTTTGGTTTTGTTTTTTTAGAGGCAGAGAAATAGACTAGATAATTTGTTATTTTGTATAGTCAAATTGGGATCATGCTGTCACTTGTTAAACCAATGGATATTTTAAGATGCTTAATATTTAACGCTCATTCAAGAGTATTCTGAAACTGTAGTGTGATAAATATATTTACTTTTGCAGCAGCTTATTGCGTTACTCCACTGTTTTTTTTGTACACTTTTTTACATTGTTATTGCTAATGGTTCTCTATAGACATTTGGCATGTGACCAGTACTGCTATTGACATTCAATCCTGACCTTTATAACCAACTTATGCAATCTACAATGTGGTGTTATGGCTTTAGAAACATGAGCAGCAATGTAAAATACTGATAAAATGCACTGGGGCTACTGAAAGAATGCATGGGTTTATGGAATGTGAGGCCTTAAGGCATGATATAGTTGACCCATTGTGAACTTGCAGTAGTGCCTTGCTGGAGGTCTAGGACAAAATAATGCGGTACATGATTCAACTTTAATAAAAAAAAGCAAAACTATTTCACATTGCCACACAAACGCACATGCACTCGGGTAGAAGATTGGTCATGGTATTCCAAGCTTCAGGGTCCAATCTCTACATGTTACTGAAATTTCACAGCGACGCAGTTCACAGAGTCCATTTCCACTTATCAGAGCGATACAGTTTAGCTTTGCATGGATAGCCGCTTTCCCAGAATCCTCTTGTTCTTGACTGAAGGACACACATACATGCTGTGATTGCGGTCATGAGCTGCCACTTATCTGATCACAACACACCTCGCGCTTGTAATAAACCCAATAAAAACACATGCCACATTTGGATATTTTTACTCCGTTTCCTTGTCAATTTGTACCTAGGAGATGACGTAGTACACGGTAACTAAAAAGCTCTTGAGGGCACTCAGGACCCGTGCTGATGAGTACTTGAATGAAAACAATAGCTTTTTAACCAACACCAACATTGCTTTGTGAAATTGGGTGTACAAGGAGGTTTATAGTGAATTACTGACATGAAAGTAGCTGTGCAAATGCCACTTCACATGCCACTGCCAGGCTCTAACCCCACATACACGCATTAATCACACAGAATAAGGCTGGTAATTGCATGGCTCTAGTGTCGCTGTTGATGAGAGCAGATTGTATTTGAGCATCTGTTATGCTGTCATCATCCTTCAGTGCTACAGTAATAATTGTGCATTTTACAGGAGTGATGGGAGATAAACAAGTTCAATCAACACCTGTGAACTACTGTAGATCCAGCAACACAAGTGATAATAAAACATTTGACTATTAACCAAAAGCACACAGTTTATCTTATTACAATAAATTCAAAGGGAAGGCTATATTGACAAAAATGAATATCTCGGTGCCATGGCTCCTGTTGTGCCGTGTTTATTAATAATATTGTGTCTGATTTTGGAGGTGACCTGGATGCACTAGGGCCCAGCACATCCACCCGCCTATAAAAAGGCCCCGCCTCCTACACCCTGTGGCTGCTCCTCTGGCTCGATTCCACCTGGCCCTACCATCAGCCGATCGCCACAACTTTAGCACTGGCTCGATTCACCTGGCCCTACCATCAGCCGATCGCCACAACTTTAGCACTTTAGCTCAATTTGCACATATTGATTGGAAATCATTGAATAAACGCTCGAGCAGAGAGCTTAAAACCTTTACAGTCGTGTCTGCCACCTTCCTTTGTTGCGGTCACATGAGCCGGGCTGTAACTCGCTCTGCCCAATATAATAATTATAGGCAGATTTTGGCACAAAAATATCTTCTGATTATGTTAGTTGAGGTTTAAGTAACAGAGACGTGAAATGTAGAATTACTGACAGTACAAGTACAGAAGTACAGAAATATCACTTAATATACACTTCTTAGAAACATTATAATGTAAGCTCGTTCCATTTTTATTTTTAATCACCTATTTTTGCTGTTTCTTTTACTATATAAAACAACAATATTTATCGTTGCCCTTTCTACCCTTGCCCTTCACAGTCCTTTCTGTTAACAACTGTTGCTATAGTGATTAACAATTTAAAACCAAATATATTAAAGCTACTGAATGGGAAAAAGTCCTCAAAATGCAGGAAGCAGAAACTTGTGAATACATCTTCAACCCAACTTATCAATATCCAACCAAAATGGCCTATTGTAGCCAATGAGAACGAGCAAGAAAACTAGATGTAAAGCCTACACAAGCACAACTGTATACTAGCTTTCAATTTACTATGGCATATTTATAGATTCTTTTGTTGATACATTACATAGACATTAGACAACAACACATCCTTTGAAAGGTTTTACAGCAAAGACGACAGAGGCAAAGAGGAACAATGTGGACTTTATTCAGTGAAGGTTGCCTCTCACTGCCTTACCTTAGTCACAAGACAATGCCTGAAGCAAAACTAAAACCCACCCATTATTAAAACTTGGGGAAGTTCATATAAAATTCATAACTGTGCTGATTTAAAGCTCTAAATTAAAATGTGCTGGAAGTTAGCTGGAGGGAGGAACTGTTCATACTGTGATATATACGTGAAAAGGAGTATATAAGGGCATATATACTGTCCTGAAAATTATAATTGTGTCTTCAAGGCAAGCTCTGAAAATCCACTGAATATCTGAAAGGAAAGATGCACAAAATGACTCCAAGCTTTTCAGCCATTATTTCATTCACACTGAGGGCCGCACATAGATTAGATTTTTAGAAGCTAATGGTATAGTCCTTTTAATTAGGGCAGTGCAGTTAATGACATTTTAATGAAGAGATTCTGTCATTTGTAATCGTCAATGATAAGATTTGGGCCTTTTTAATCCTCAGTCAGTAAAAGCATCTGGTGAAGAGGTCAGACTTTGGAGGAAAACATTTTTACTGCATTTTGTGTTAAATGGCAATGATTAAAAGTGTTTGTTTATGGTCAGGAAATCATTACTAAAAGCCCTTTTTGTGTATTTTTGTACTGCTTTTTATTTATTTATCTTTATTTATACAGGGAGAGCCCAATGACAGCACTCAGTCCCTCCTTTTCATGGGCGCCCTGTTCAAATACAGAAAAAATACAAACAAAAACCAAACAAAACAAATAAGTACATAAGTCCATTTAAAACATTAAAAACAGGTGCAGGTGTGATTATGTTTGTCACCAGATTATTAAACTGCATTCGTGGCACCAAAGTATACAGGTGCAGTGTGATTATGTTTGTCACCAGATTATTAAACTGCATTCGTGGCACCAAAGTATTCAATTTTGCTTGTCCTTGAAATATATTCCATTTTTGAGAAGCAAAACAGTCAAAAGCCATTCTTCCCATCTCAGGCTTATTATTTAAGACAAATTAAACTCTAATAAAAAATGTGATAGAGCAAAACAAGTATTTTTTATCATACTGGCCAGGCCTACTTTTGATAGTAGAATAATCAGTAGGAGTAATGGAAGTACAAGTAATAAAATCTCCTTCCATTTGAAAAAAAAAATGTTTATCAGGCACAAGCTCAAGGCCGTTATTCAGCACAGTTTTCATGTTACATTTTGCAGAAGCTAAATCCACATGTTTTATTGGCAGTAAGTCTTCTATGAGGTTCATACAAACCATTAGTCTCAGCAGTTTCCATATTATGCCATTTCTTATTTCTAACCCTTGCCTACACAGCTTTACTAAAACTAAGTTAAATGAATCATGAATAGACTACCATGCTCACATACAAGCATGGCTTCCATAAATGTGAGCTCCACTGAACACAGACCCCATTCACGCCATAGTAGTTTTCATTTCATTATTTACGCTATTGAGTTGATGTGCTAGTGTGTCTACAAGGGGATTTGGTTTTCAGGCTTTTTCCAATTGGATTTTCTTTATTTGATACAAAGCAGTGTGTCTGGACGGGTTGAGGCACATTGTATCTGACACACGGATAACCTCAGGACAATTTACTTTCTTTTTCTAAATCTTGATCCAATCCTGCTGTTTCTTTTGGGTCATTTTGTCCTATTATGTTCTGTCCTAGCTCCATCCTGGGCCTAACCTCTTCATTTGATAAAAGACTTCCAGTTTCATCTGTTTAATGTCACCTGTTATTTTCAAAACTTGCCTTGTTGTCGCTCTTACCCATTCATTCATAATTCACTGTAGTCTAGGAAAGTCAAGATTATTTGGTTAATCAATAATCGTCATTATTCAGATCACAATAAGATCGTAAGAACTGAAAAAATATTGTGAGAATTTTAAAAGCGAATTAGGTCATTTCAATTCTTCCAACCCCCCCAAAAAATATACATAAATATAAAGTGATTTTTGGCAGTATATTTATGCCATAGTAACTATCACTTCAAGTTTGATTTCATGAAGCTGGTCACATGCTAGAGGCAACAATGAAAGATCACATTGAATGAATGAGTTTTGTTATGGTGTGAATAACTGTATAAACATTAAACTGTGATGTTTCTTCTCACAATAACAGCAACAAATTTGATAAGATCACATCCCTTCTGTAGTCCATCTCGTTCTCTTTTCCATCTTACTCTGTCGTGCTTAATCATGGTTCCTGCCTTGTCTCCAGACCACCTCTCTTCTCCTCTGTCCCTGGGCCTGTAATCTGGTCCTGACCCTGGCTGCAGATCCTCTTAGCCGCGAGCTCGCTTACAGAGAGGCTGCAAATACCCCGCTCTCAATGTGTGAGTGACACTAATCTTTGGCAGACCCTACAACAGACCATTGTTGATGCCCGCAGCCATTTTAAGGGAAAAACTGCGATTTTAGAATGCACTGTGTCAAATGGTGCACTTGTTGCTGTTCAAAATAAACACTGTGAAAAGTATCTGTGTATCTGTTTTCTGTAGTTCATTGTAAACGGTTTGCAGTGGTTCAAAGCTATTCCTCACTTACCTTATACATTCCAAGCATCCTAATTATTCACTACAATGAGATTTTCACAACTTTCAGAGGCCAGTGTGAAGTTTTGTTGTCACAGTACACAGCTGACTTATGTTGACCTCAAGAGCTGCTTATGGGGCACTGGGGCAAGAAAAATTTGCCCAAATACATGGGAAAAAAATTGGTTACAGGGCTTTTAAAAATAAATGACAGCTACATCTGAATTTAGAAAGACATCGCAGCTGGGGAAGCTCCATTTGATTAGACTTTTTTATGAATTGCCTTTTTCAGTATTCATTTCTGTGAGTTTCTTGTTGTTGTGATGAAGTTTCAATATATCTCCACCCTCTATACTCACATTCAAAGTGGAAGACATATCGTTTTAAATGGCATTGTGTCAATCTTTGAACTTCATTTTAGATTTTAAATGTCACAGGTATATTTGACTATACAGACAGACATACATAACTGCTGGATCTAGGAATAAAAAATGAGGGAGCGCAATCATTCCGCCACCACAATTAGAGGCTTGCTAGAGGGGCTAACTGTGTAAGGGATCACGTAGAGGGCTTCTATTGTCTTCACATTTAATAGGCCCCTGCTTTATTGCACTATAGGGTATACTTATTCATGAACAACAAACACAAAATCTATTAGTACAACGGGGGCTGAGACACATGTGTGAACAGACGTGCATCAATCTTTCATTTGATCTGGGTCATTACGTTCAATTCGATTTTGTAATGTGTAGTTTTGGACTTGAATGGTCAATTTACAGTTCATCGGACTGTGTTACTATTCTGAATGCAAAGCCTCTTCAATTTAAATAGCATGCTTTATCTATCCACTACACCAAAAGCCAGTATTTGTGGGGAAAAACAAGCCACACATTTGCTATTATCACTTGCCTTTTCCAGTATAGAGTAAAATGTCCAATTTCCGTTTTCCTTTTAGCGTGTTTTCCTGTTGGACACATCCTGTGATAAGTAGCTTGTCTAGCAGCACTTCAATCGGCTAATTAAACTGAGGAACCCCCAATGGATGCTTCCATTCACTTTAATTATTCTCTACTGAGCACTTTGGGTTAGGTCTAATGAAAAGCTATTAATACATATGGATTGGAAAAACAGATTTAAACCACAGATTTACCGGTACAGAGAATTGTTTCAACATATCTGAATTAGCGTATTGAAAATCAGATACTAATCCATACTAAAACTAGAATTGAAACTGCATTTTAGCAGCTAATGAAACTAAAAAAGTCACATTCACAGGACAGAAATGAACCTTTCGCTTTAGAATGATCTTGAGCTGTGTCAGAACAAGTATAAGACACATAGACTAGTATACGCCCATGGACCACTATGGATCATACAAACGACTGAGGGATTACCCAAATAAGGCCACATGGTAATATCAAAGAAAGTACTATTATTTAATGTTGAAAATGACCGCCTATTGTTCTATTATCTAAATAAAAACTGTTTTTTATATTTTCATTGTGGTATCGGAATCGGTATTGAGTAGAGTCTATTCCTTAAGTTAGTATCGAAATCAAGTTTGAAATTTTAGTATCATATTAATTTGCTGTAGGTTGTATTTACTGCCACAATAACCGTTTAGTGATGTATCCAGGGTGTTATAACTGTTGCAAACAACATTACAATACCAAAATGTCAACAATTTAGTCTGCTTTGGGGAACACACACTTCTTAGCATAGACAATGTGTGTGTATGTGTGTATGTGCGTATATGCATGAGCCCCATTTAAGTGCATATAAGTGTGAGGTGCACTATTACCTGTAAATACCAGGAGGTCATGGCTGGGGCGTATCCATCCACAACAGTTTTATCGCAATTGAACAGCAAATGGAAAGGTCAGAGAACTGGGAGCTTTATAAACCCTTTGTATATTCTTGAGAGCAGTTTGAGTCTAAGCGTTGTGAAAAGCATGGCGAGCGGAGACCGGAGCAGACGCCACAGTGCAGACCGGTGCTCACATTACTGCCACATTAGCGCAGAGTAGTTGGTGGAAAAAGGAGAAGATACACAGTAACCTGCCAGTGACTCTTAACTCCTGCCACAAGTCTAAACACACATGGACAGGGCATAAATAACGCTCTTTTTCCTGAATGCTGTGGCTTTTTATGGAGAGGAGAGGGTTGTATAGCACTGTGTTGCCCAAATACAGTCGGTGTGGGAGTGAAGGATTATGTTGTACATGGGATTATTGGATTAATACATCGACAGATCAGAAAGTGTCCACTGTGCAGAGGGAGCTTGAACTCAGCAAGAATCAGATCAGCCACCTGCCAGCACACAGGAGTGCTCAACCTGCACATAGCAGGACAATATGTCTACATAATATGGTTTGTGGACTGCTTTATTTTATGTTAATTTTGCTTTATATATTGTGAAATATGCTCATATCAGTCAGAGATGTTACATCATTTTCTCATAATGTTTAGGCAACTCGGTGCTATTCAGTGAATAAGGTCTGAAAGTTTCCTCTATCAAATAATCACTTTGATATTATCCTATTGCTTTCATTATTAGAGACCAGGAGCTATTACAATTTACTGCATTTTGCTGTAAAAATGCATCTCTACTTTGTCCCAAGTTACTAAACCAGGCAATGAATATGGATCAGGCTTGTAATTTGTACAATAGTGAAAGCAAAGTAGGTTGCCAGGCTACCATTCAAGGCCCTTATAGTCAGCTATGCTGAATGACTTTTTCTTTATTTCTATTTTTCAGCTTTTAGCTCTTATCTAACAAAAGAAGAGACTGACAGAGTTGCACTATGTTATAGAGTAAAGAATATTGGTGTATTTCAGACATTCCCACACAAACAGCCTGTTGAATGATTCTGTGTTTACTGTATGCAGCACTGCACAGTCATATTACATCTGTGCATCATTCATGTTGGTTTGAATGTGAAAAACACTTGTGAAAAACACCAGCTTTCTGATGGTGGCAAGTGAGAGGAAAACATGTCTGATGTATCTCACTCCCACACACCACTGTCAGGCTTTGTCTGTGCACACGGCTCACTGATCCATAACATTGTGACAGCCTGCTCCATGTACGCAAATAACGCACAGCTATGAAAGTCACGAGGACCGCCTAATGCATTTCTCAGGCAAGGTGGTCCTACATATGACGAGTCTATGGCAGTCAAAAAATATCTATTAACATGAATTTTGGTGTAGTTTTTTGTATTTAGTATTCACATGCATTTAGCAGGCATGTGTACAGCTTTTTCAGATGGCAAAGTGAAGCAGGAAAGGCCTGACAAAGTCAAGTCACTCTGGTCCCGAAGAGATATATAGCTACGCAGCAGGCTCTTCCTTGTTCGCTATCGCTATAAGGTTTTTCAAATTTTAACTTTTTTTTTTCCTCAAACTAATTGTACTTTTGTTACATGAAATAACTTGGATGCTGCCATGATAAAATAACTGGGGATAGTAACTGTATTCATATTTCTCAATTACATTTGCATCGTATCTTCTATCTATTGATTTGCATACTGATTTTATGCCATATGCCTCTAAGATTTGGGAATGGCACTAAGCATACATAAAATTATGACCTGATAATTTTTCATATAGTTATCATAATTTTACTACCACTAGAGGGTATAACTGTGTAGGCAGATGGTTTAGAGGGCTTCTATAGTCTTCACATTTAATAGGCCCCTGCTTTATTGCAGTATTGGGTATTCTTATTCATGCTCAGAAGAAACAGAAAGCTCATTAGTAAAACGGAGGCTGTGACACTTGTTTAAACAGCCGCACATTGATCCTTCATTTTATCCTGATCATGCATGATTTGATTTAGTAATGGGCAATTTTGGACTTCGGTCATTTCACAATTCATTGGATTCTGTTACCATAAGATCAACCAATCTGCAAACAAAGCCTCTTTTCAATTAAAATAACTCTTATATCTCTGTATATATCCATCTATCCACACCACCAGACACAAGTAGTTATTGCAAAAACAAGCCACAACACATTTGCTATCATCACTTGCTTCCTATTGATTGTAGCTCTGAAAAAAAACAAAAAACAACTCTATTCCTATGTGGAGAAAAAATGAAAGCTTCAAACTAACTATTACAGCGAGTCATCTTATAACCCAATTACTGCATCTCAAGGCTTTTTTCAGCACAGTGGCCACTCGGCTGCGGATAGGGCTATTTACAGCTCAAATTGGCAGAGTGGATGTTGCTCAGTGGGCAGCGATGTCCTAAATGCTAATGAACACAAACTATCCCCTGGCATTAATTATGCCCAGTTTTGCTTCTCTTTCCCAAACACATAAAGGCTATTAGGCAGGGTAAAATAAATGAGCAAACGGCTACACTATCAGCCAGCAACAAATTAAAATACACGTTATAATGAATGAAAGCTGTTTCTCTTGATGTGGCTGTCAGCAAGACATGATCTGTGGATATAACACTCCCTCTTGTGGCTGAACTGGTACAGCACATGCCATATCTTAGAAACAGCAGGCAGCAGTTATTACAGGTGTATTACTAACCGAGTTCCAGTGAGGTCTCCGTGTGGTAGTATCCGTCCTGTTGCTTCTTTTTCAACATGGAACAAAGATCAACTCTCTCAACCGGCTGGTCTCCAAAAAATCTGCAACAATATAAGATATTTACATGCTGAACATACAAAAAATAAAATAACATTTTAAAAAATGACCTTACCTTTCTGAGTAGTCAGAGTAAAGCGATGGATCCACACGTTTAATACCCTATAAAAGAGAGTAATGGCTTTATACTAAACATGAAACATGTACTCTTATATTTGGGAAAAAAGGATTAATTTATAATCTAAAAGTGGATTATGTAAGTTTTCTACTGGCAGTTTGCTACCTGCTCATCTAAATGGAGATGTTACTGCATTCCATGGAATGTTGCACAGGACACTATGACATTAAACTTATCCATTTTGCATTGATTCAACTTGTTTTTATTACCAAAACGCCTTTAGAAACATTCTTACGGAGCTCATCTCTCCACAGATATCAAATGTAACTTGGCCTGGCGGCATAGACAGATTTAATGCAATACTGTGGAACATTCAAGGCAAACAATAACATCTCCATGGAGACAAGCAGGCGACAACCCCTCCACTACATTGTTGTGCCACTTGTGCACAGAACCCTGAAGTATCTTATTTCCTATTTAATATTACAAGCAAGATGGCACAACAAGCTACATTGTTTTCTATTGTAATAAGCGTTGTATTCAGAGGTAATATGTTCAGTTTCTGGTTTGGTGAGAAAACAAAAATACAATAGACAATTCAATAATATGATTTCACTATTAAAAATGACAATGAATTTCATTTTTTTTCCATATACAATTAAATGTTCATAATCTTTCTCCATCCACTTTAAAACCGACCTCTACACTCTTGCTTTCTCCATTCCACCACAAAATTAATGCAACAGTTGCCCTTTTGCCTGGTGTCATAAACCATCAAACAATACACTCCTAGTTCCTTGACATTTTTAAATGGAGAATGTCGTCAGCAGCACATTGTTGTATTTTTTATAACTAGTACATTTGCACACGTACTGTCTAGACACGATAACTCCATTTTTCACATTTGTGTCTTTTTGTGTCTTATCTGACAGCAGGCGGGAGAGGATGGAGACAGGAAGGAAAGATGGGAGCAACATGTTCCAGAAGGTCACCAGCAGAGCACCCCAGGGGAAGCTAAAATAGACTGACTGATAGTGTACTATCAGTAGAGTTATCAAAAAGGAATACCCACATACCAACTGATATTAAAACTAGTACTGAGATGAGGATACTCATTTTAAGTAACAATAATACAAAAAAAATCATATTATAGGACAGGAACCTTTCTTGATCTATATCAAAACAGAACTGGTGAAAGACATCATAATATTGTATAAACTAGGGCAAAAAAAAAATCTTGGTTGACTAAAAAAAAAACATGCCGTGCTGATCAATTACTTAACTAAAGGGGAAAGTGGCATGAAACTGGTTTAAAAGCCCTCAAAACTTTTCAGTTCAAGATCTGACCATATGTGACCATCTCATGCAAACAGCACTCACGAGACTACAACCACACTATTTACACAAAAGTACTTCGTAAGAGTGCATTTACATGTAAACTGCAAATTAAACTCATGATTCACTCCCAAATCTTCAGTTAACTCACTCCACTCTGCTGCTGTCTTATATTCCAAATAAAATAATTAGTTGACTAATACAAATTTTGGTCAACTAAAACACCATTAACTGATTAATTGACCAAATGACAAAAGGCCAACAGTCCTAATAGAAACTACTGTCATTAAAAAAAGTAGTATTTTATTATCATTGTGATATTTAAACCAATATTCAGCCTTTTCCTTGGTATTAAAATCAAGTGAAATTTTAGAATGGTGAAAACACTAAGTATGTGAATATGTGTAGAGGGGGGCTACCTGTGCTTTGATTTTAGATGCACGGGACAGCTTCATAATGGTGAGGTGAGGCTCAAACCCACGGCAGTCTCCCTGAAGAAGACCCTGCTCCTCAAAACGACTGCGTAACAACTCTGTAACACACAAAAATATTGCAATAAACATCTTAATTAAAAAAAAACATCTGTCATTTCTAAAAAATAAAATTGAAATGACTATTTTCATTTTTCCTCAGGCCATAAATTTAACCAGGTAAAACCAAGGTGGGTCGATCAAAAAGGAGCAGGTACAGCAAACCAGCTGATTATTCATATAGTGGGTTTTTATGCCAGAATTGAAATAAAAATCCACCAATTGCAAGTATGATTTTGACAACGCAAAATTAGTATTGGTGACATCAAAAATGGCTCATCAAGTACAGCTAATCAAGTCTAATGGGAATTGTAAGGAATCGAACATTGAGATGATGAATAAGCTTGAATGTCAATACAATGATGACTTAAAAAAATATAATCTCTCTTATCCAATTATAAAAAAGACATAGTGGAACTATGCAATTAATCAAATTGTAATTGAATCGGGATCAAACCATTTCTATTTGTCAATGATCAGCTTGGGTCACATTCATTCCTTTGAAGGAATGAATGTGACTATTTTGTATTAAAGAGATTAAGTGCCTGTCTTGCTTATGGTCAGGAAATTAATATTGAAGCAATCTGTCATTTATAAGAAAACATCAAATTTACTGAAAATCATTTTTGCCATATCGCTCAGCCCTGAAGCAAAGTGAATGGGGAAAGACACACAGAAGATTCCCATTAACTTAGGTCTATGGACAGAAGTGATTAATGACTGTAAAGACCTGCACATATACAGTAAAGGGCTACAACACACTGACAGCTAGCAAAGCCATATACATGCACACACACACACACAAGGCAACAAGCATTACATGGAAAACCACAGTGGTATTTTTAGCCCCAAAGAGAAAGGTTAGAAAATAATCAATACGAATGGAGAAGGAGAGCAGACTCAGACTTATTAGAGCCTTATCCTGACTTTGCCCCTAAGACCACAACAGAAATGGAAACTTTCCATTCTCCAGTGCTGTCTCAACTATCACAACAAACTTTTGGATCTAAGAGGGAAATTGCAATTTAGATTCAGGAGTTATACTGACTGAGCATCAAAAGGCACATCTTTACTTTGTTATATCACCAGTAATTAAGTAGAAATATGGGCCCCGTAGCTGTCGACTTATAGTTTATTGCATTTCACATTAATTCAGTCTTCAAGATAAAACACCATTTGGAATTTGTTTGGCTGTCACACAAATGCCAAATGTGAGAATTTGAATATTTTAAAACACTGTAGCTTTAAACTAGAAAATCCAAATTAGTGTCAAATCAAAACAGGCTACTGACAATAATGTAGAGAAATGTTTTATGCTTCCTGAACACCAAGTAATCGGTTAGTTCTGTATAAGAATGACAGATTTGAAACATCTTAATTTGGCTGATGGTGGCAACTGGCAAGGGAAAATAAGGTATTAGGTAAATGTGCTTATTTTTCAGTGCGTTATTGTAAAAGTAATGAGAGCAAATCCTCTTAAAAATGTGGGTTTAATGTTTTTAGCCAAAGGCACAAAACACAACAACATGCAAATCTGTAGTGCATAAAGCAAAAGGAGCAAAAGGTCTAATGCATTTCTTTACAAATAGCTCACAAAGCAAATGGTAGAAATAAAACTCTCAAATAGCCATTATTTGGCAAAATCCACTTGTACTAAAGGCATTTTAACAGCACCAAATGTTCTTTAATATGGCCTGTTTTTTTAAAAAAGTGACCCATTTCAGCTGGCTCAAGGACAGATGTGAGGATAAGTCCACATTTAAACTTCAAATGTAATAGGTAATAACAGTAAAAGCCATATAAAAGCACAAAATCATCTTCACAGTCTTCTAAAGCTATCTAATCTAGTGAAAGCTTGCTGGATAAAAGGATTTATCCACTAATATACGAATCACGTCCTTAGAAGTGTCTCCTCAGACGACCCCTAGGCTGACCCCACCATCTTCCAAGACATCACAAGTGTCCAATTACATTATCATTTCTAATTAATTATTAAAGACATGCACTTAGCAGGATGAAGCTAAAATTATATTAAATTAACTTGATGGAAGAATCTAATTACTGACCTGCCAAGCTGTGCAGTGTATGTCTGTGTTCTCCAGGGGCCAGCCCAATAAACACCACCTCCTTCCTGAAATGACCGATGCCAGAGAATGGCAGCACCAGGCTCCGCCCACCCAGCAGCTCGGCCAATGAGGGCTTGACCGCGGCCAGCACGGTCGCCGCCCTAAAAGGAAGTGTACACATGAATAATATGCCCAGTGCACCGTGCTCAGCCCTGCACATCATAATCCTGACTTCCTTCTCTCTCATATTACATAACAAGAGCATCTAGTGATTAGTGAGGGCAAAATCTTCTACTTGAGGTAGATTAAGTATTATGTATCAGCACACCGGACATGTTCCACAGATTATCCAGTTGAGTCGATGTATCTGAATGATACCAGGGATTTAGGAAAGTACCATTTTCTATTTATGAGTCAATACATGCATCTGGCCAGAGACGGTACATTGCTTTTCCTTTTGGATGTATAGAAACATGCAGAAGGCTAGGACAGATTTTTCTTTCTCCTTACTAAATAATTATGCAATATTAAAGACATATATCCCAGACCTAGACTCAATGATCTTCTTGTGCATAGATGAATGTTTTTGATACGATATATTAGACAATGGTTATGAATTTGACATGTGAATTACTTGGTTTCTTTGATTTGCTTCTCTCAATAGTAGGCAATGTCACAATACGTACATTTAGAACCCTGGAGTGGAAAACAATTCAGTGTATTTACTGCTTTCAGTGCTTGATGCAAGCTGCAATACAAGTAAATTGCATCCTCCAGAGCTTGTATGAAAGAGGATAAACAGCTTCAGCTTGATTAGGGTAATTAGTGACTGTGGATTTGCATACCGTTGCACAAACACAAAACTTTGCTTGGATAGTTTTTCAACATAATTTGTATTGCAGCTATCACAACATCAAATGAGATATTCTTAGTAATCATTGTTATAAATGTAGGCGTGAACTCACAGGTCGACTTGCTCCTGGTTGGCGAGATGAGCGACTAATAATGTTATGTGTAGAGAGGGGATTGGGATCATGGCTTTGGACAGTTTGGGCTCC